>PVIJ01001897.1:95000-179506 GCA_004024925.1 Scalopus aquaticus
TGCTCTACAGGGTTGAGGCAAATTTGGAGAACTTGCTACCAAACCTGAGGGAGTAATACATTAGAAAGGGGTTTTTACCCCTTACGTCAGCTCTGAGAGGTAGCAGTAGTTCTATCAGCGTTAGTGGCCAGGCTATCTGGAAGATTTGCCTCTTGGTATCCAGAATCGCATTGGCAGGTCTGAGCTGGGCTTCCAGCCTGTGTCTCTAGCCTCGCTCCCCACCCAGTGCTCATGAGATGCAGGCCTGTTGCGCTTGGGCTTGAGGGATAGGACAGGGCGTGGTAAATTTCACTGAAAATAATAAAAAGGGGGGCCTTCGTATTTTGTAGTTATTTAGCTAATCTGTTCTCCACGTCCCAGGGTTGTGTGACCTTAATGACCTGTCACTTTCTTAAAGGTGAATTTGGAGTCAAGGGGATATCCATTAATGTGACTAGTAAAATGTTTTAGTTCATGGTTTCTGCTAGACATTCTACTTTAGATTTATGCTCTGGTTCTGTATTATACTTTCATTAAGCACAAAAATCTTACCAAGCCTTTCTTAGCCTGAGAGGCACCCTCTCTTTCCAACTGTAACTATTACTCTTTTTAAAAGATTTTTATTTATTTATGCATACAAGAACTGGGGTGTAGGCCAGAGGTGTGGGGCGGTGAGAGGGCTCACCAGAGACAGAGTGGGGAGCAGAACAGGCAGATCTACTGACATACACTGCTGAGGGGAGCAGGGGGTGAGACAGGAGAGGTCTGCTGCCATGTAGGAAGCTCCCTGGCCAGAGAGATCAAACTCATGCTGCAGTGGCTGCAGACAGCTTCTTAGGCTGAGACTTAACCCCTTGTGCCACCAGGGAAGCCCTCCAACTGTAATTATTATTAAGGAAGTTTTATTTGCAAACTGCCATCTATGCTGATTAATCCCTTTTCTATTTCCATGAGCACCCAGAGCAGTTCAGCAATATTTTAACGTTGAGCTCTTTTTTTTTTTTTTTTTTGTAATGGGGTAAGGGAGTTAGGGAGGATACTTCATGATGGTATAAATTCCCCATATCTGGAAAAATAAGCTGATATTACACATTCAGTCATTCTCTCTATGGTGAGTCTTCCAAGCACCATGTCTCCTAAATGCTTTGCACTCCACCTCCTTGACCATCTTCCATCTCATTTTATATTCCTTTTTTTTGGGGGGAGGGGGTGGTAACTGGTACCCAGCTGTGGCCTCCCTTCCTGACACTGGTAGTGTTTACATATGGCACAGAAAGAACATTGCATTTGGACTTGAAGGGACTGGCTTTGAGTTCCAGCTTCAGTGTGGATTGGAGTAAAAGAGGAAGAAATCTCTTCTAGCGCAGTCAGATTGAATAAGGCTACTTTGGAAGCTGAGTTTCAGTAAGTTTAGAAATATCCATGGAGCTCTTCTGTGCTGCAAAGATTAAGAATGTTGCTCTAAACTGATGCCTTGATAGAGGACAGTGAAACCTGGAAGTTAGACCAGTGGTGCAACTTCTTACTTAGGCTCTGGCTTTATTACAGTCTTTAAGAAAAAAAACCTCTTCTTTGTGATACTGTTTGTGTTTCTTGTGAGTACTGTCTTGCAATATGCATGGGAGAAAGAAAACATCCAGGAGTTCAAGTCCAGATAGTTCAGATAGTCCAGCGTGTGACTTTGGACAAGTCACTTTATTTTTTAAAATCTAATCAAGTGGAGATGACAATCTGTAGGGCATAGGATTGCTGGAGGATCAAATTTCAATACTAATGGCTTCCATTCATTGTATGCTTATTCTGATGCCTAGGGCATCAGAAGTGTAAGCCACTTCCTTTAACACTTGCAAAGTCCCAGTTGAGCAAAGTCTTATGAAAAATGCTTTGTAATTATACAAGTTTTATGGATATTTGATATGATCATGCCCCACATTGTGGCAAAAACTATAGATCTGACTCAACTTTATTTCTTCCTAATGCTTTGCTTTAAATTATTCCTTTGTCGCTTTCCCAAACTCTTACTTGTATATGCCTTCAGTTACATAACTGAAAAGTAGAGATACTAGAATTTCTATTTGGCTTTATTAACACTGAGATCATTGGTCTTTGCATTATATTGGACGAGACTCTAGTTAATTGCAAATTACAGCATGTTAGAACTGACCCTGAGCTTCTTGCTATGCAAAGTATGATCTATAAACATGCAGCATCAGCTTCACCAAAATCCAGAGAAGATACAAAGTTAATGTTTAGTTTCAACTGTCATTAATTATGGCATCTAAGTTCTGGGAGGGTATGTCTCCCTAGGCCTATGTGTAAATTCTGGGCATATGAAATATTATCATTTATTTGGATGTGAAGTTCTTCAGATTTGTCAAAATGTGTAGCAGTAATCAAGGACTTGAAGATGCATTTGTTAGAATTTCATAGTTATTCTGCTTTTACAGCTGTTTCTCTTACCATTTTTTAGAGGAGACAAGAGATATAAAACACTCCTTGATTAATATGCATGTAGTATGTCAGAGTTGTTAATTCCCCACCAATTGTCACTAACTCTTTAGAATTTAAATATTATTCCCTACAATGAATTTAGTCTTGATTCCTCATTTTTCTGTCCAGCATTGAAACTGGATTATAGATTAGTACTTCCTCTTGCTTTCTCCTGCCTCTTCATTGTCCATCAACCAGAAGGTAGGAACAGAAACCAGTTCTGGTCTGTGGTTATAGTTCTAGTAAAAAAAGTTCATTGGAGTTAAACTAATTTAAAATGTGATTTTATTTTGAAATTAAAAATTTTATTTATTCTTGTTCTATCCTTGGTTTCAATGAGTGGACTGCCCCCTGGTGGACGATAACTGTCAGCTCACATGAAAACTGGCTTGCTTTTGCTACTTGAGGTAATACTCTGAATTATTTTCCATCAGTTAATATGAGTTATATTCACATGAACGGTAAGAATTAAATCCATAATATAAAATCAACAAAATTCAGAACTCTAAGATTCCTCCAGGTTCTCTAGGACATCCTCAAGTATAAGGACCGGTCTTTCTTAATCTTTGTACAGTAAATTTCCATTTTTCTAGTGTGGTTGGGGAATTATGAATTCCAATTAGTAGGTTATCTCACAGTCACTAATATACCTGTCACAGAAAATTCAGTACACAGTATGAAATGGAATACATGGACTGTTAAATGTCAATTTCAGTAGTATTTGAAAATGATCCTTCATAATTATGTAACATATAGTACAAAGTTTTTAGATGTTTTTATTACTTGAATTTCCTGTTTGTTTTGAAAGAGGTATAACTGCTTTCTTTGTGCAAGTGAAGAAACAGAACTGCCTAGCAGCTAGAAGTGACGGAGCTGGAATTTAAACCTGGGTAAGCAAGCTCCAGGAAACATAATCTTAACCCTGAGCTAAATGGCCTGGTTTACCACCACAGCACACTGCAGAGAGTGGTGGGATCACCCTACTGAGCATTTAGTTGCTCAGGGAGCTATGTGACAGCACAGATCTTACAGATTAGAATTAACCCACCACAGACACACCGACATCTTCCTTCCTGCATTGCATTAGCTCCAAAACCGTAGCGCTACATGTTAGGGGTCAATAAGTAGATGACTGTAATTCAAAGTAACACCTCAGATTCTTCACGCATGCTAAAATCACATGTAGCACATCCATACTAAAACACACCTTACCCAATTCAATAAGGGAGTTTTCATCCTTTAAAAGCAATTTTGTTGTTGTTGTTCCAATCAGATGAACCCGGTCCAAATAACACCTTCAGGCAATCTTTGACACCAGATTTTATGAAGGTCACAAAAGAATTTATTGAAAATTGCTGAATTCACACACCTAAATAAGACCTGTACAACAAACTCTGATATCCTGTAGGTTCACCCACCCAAGGGTGTCTGGGAAGCTCCCCCAATACTGGAGGGCCCTTTTTCTGGGTGATCCATGTTGTTCCTGCTGGAACATTTGCTTCTGGTTTCAAGGCATATATAGACTTACTTACCCATCAGGGAGGGCATGGCTCCTGAGACTGCAGCATCCTGGACCCACTCAACTGCTTCTTGACCTTGACCTTCAAAGGGGTTTGTTTGATCTTCCTTTTAGTAGCAAGGGCTACTTCCTATTAGAACCAAACCTCCTATTTTACAGAAATATGCATTCTTGACTTTTACTACACCTTGCTGTTTAATCTCTTTATGCTTGACACTATGCAGTTTCCCTGCACACTGCTCAGTATGCAGTAAGCAATCTTACATGTTGTTGACCATTGCACATACCTGGGCCTACCCGGGCATACCCCAAGAACCAATTTTGGTTTTGTACAACATTTTCCTGATGATCAAAGTGACTCTTGGAAACTGCTTGAGGAATTTTGTATACAATCATGCACTTCAATTTTATTTTGAAGATAAGAGGAGGAAGAGGATATCCCATTGGCCTAAGAAAAATTACATGGTTTCAAAATACAGTCTAATATGCCCAGCAACACAGGTATGTTATTTTTATCTTTAAATTAAAAGTTACTGGAGCTAGAAATCTCCCTGCTAATCCATGCTTCTATGAAAGTTCATTTTATATGTATTTGATTGGTGTTTAGAAAATCTGGATAGAGAAAACACTTCTACACTTTTATAAAACATTACATTTGACACACACACAAATGAAATTCTGCTAATTGCCAAGCCTAAAATATTGATATAATTAACATAGGTTTAAATAAAATTTCCTTTTTATTCCGCTGAGGGAAAAAAATTTGTCATCTGCATTCACCCAGAAGCACATGCATGGATGAAATCAGAACGTCTGGGTGTTTTGGACACAAAAGAAACCTTTGAAAACTCTCATTTGAGCATATGAGTGTCAAGAAACCCCAATACAGAGCCAATCCCAAACGTGCCACAGTGTTCCCATTCAGAGGGCATCAATGTGCCTCTTTAGTGGTTTTTCAGAATCCCAGGAAATTGTGATTCCATGGCGATAGCTTTTCATTTTCTAAAGGATGGATGAGAAGCATGAAAGTCCTCTTAACAATGTGAAGAAAAGTAATTTTGGTTCCGGTAAACTGCTCCTCTTCAATAAAAACAACACAGAAAATGCTTTAAGATACCACAGAATTATATATACAATTGTAGCTCAGTAGTGTGAGTGCTGGAGAGACTACAACCTCATTCAGTCTGAAAAAGACCCCCAAATGGCTATTGTTCTCCCTAAACAGTCACTTAGTCAAGGATGGCCTTCACTGTAGTGGTATCATGAATTTATTTTTCCTTTCTCTGTTGGATGTTCTCATTTTTCCATGGATTTGAGGAAGAAACCACTAGTGGTTTTAGTGGAAATTTACTTCATCTGGTTGACTCTGTTTTTGCATGCCAATCTTCCAAAGTTGGCCAAGAAGTAGTCACCCTCCCCACCTTTGCTGCCAATTTAATTGTACGCTCGTAGTATTGCGATGTGATTTCCCATCAGTAAATTCCTATTGTGTTTATGTGCATTGGGCTAGAATTGTCAGTGAAACTTTCCCACTTCACCAGATTTGAGCACTCCAGAGATCCCCCGTCTGATAAACTAGTCCCATAGGTAGCTCAGCGGCAGGAAGCTTTCCAGGAAGTGGGCACAGGCAGCTCAAGGCCACTGGTAGACAAGTTCCATGTGAGGTAATTCCTTGTGTTTGCAGCTCAGAATGGCAAGTGAAAGGAGTTGCAGGAAGAGTGGTTGCTTCTCCTCATAGCTGGCTGCTTCTGCTATGTTCTGTAACTAAGAAAATCTCAAGCGCGTTCCCAATTCACATGCTTGTTCATCAAGGTATGGCGACTCAATTTTCAGTTTAATCAGTAAGGGAGATATTTATCATTGCATTATCATTCAATTGCACTGAAACCCCCTTTCCAGGATGGAGGCATCTCTCCTACCCTCAGTAGAGCCTACCTTGAAATCTGAAAATGTCACTTGCTTACTTTCCCAGCCTCCCTCACAGTGGAGGCCAGGCAAGCAATAGCATTAATGTAGGGTACTAGAGCTGAAAAAGCAGAATCCCTGTTGAAGAAAGTAGCAGAACAGGTAGCAGATACAAGTGGTGTAAGGAGCGGGCAGCATTTGCAATTTTAGGGCAAGTGTTCCCTATTCCATGTGGGTGGCAGAGAAGGTTCAAGTTGTGCCATCTCTTTCAATATGGCAGCTGTGGGACCAATTCCAGAGCATAATCTGGGGCATTGTTCCAGCCATGTGGTCTCCATACCTTATTCTACAGGTAAACTATTCAATATATGTTAATACATTTCCCTTCTTTACACAGCCAGATTTCACTTCTCCAGTGTGCAAGCAAGAATCCTGACCAATACTTTCAAATTGTTACAGCATGGAGTACATGCTTATAAGTATTTCAGAACTGAACTTCTCTCTTTATATGAAGACGAATGATCTTGCATAGATAGTTGAAAATTACCACTGACTTTCCCAAATCATTTGGTGATAATGTTTGGACCTTACTCTGTAGATTGTGAGAGAAAGGACTAAAGTGTGGGAGCCTATTAGAACAGCTGTAAGAAAAGAAATGCAAGGAAAATGAAAATATCCTTGTCTGAAATGGCTCAAATCCAAAATGTTTTGCCCCAGTGGACCTATTATGGAATTTGATGAAGAGCCCAGACTTTTTTTGTCCTGTTATTGGAAAATTGATTTATGAACTTATTCATTTGGTACTTTTTTTTTACTCCAAAATTTATCTATTCTGCATCACAGAATGGCATGGAGTGGTGTGAACAAGAAAGATCCAAAACAAAAAGCAGTGTTTACTTTTATTGTAAGTGAAAAGAACTTCAGTGTGACAAAAAAGAATTCTGAAGAACACCCAGGGCTGTTTCTTTTAAGTTAAGCTGCCACCTGAATTGCACAATCAGCAGCTCTTACCCTATTATTCACATAATTAGCCCAGAAGAGACAGACTTTAAAATATGACCTTAAATTTGCAAATTTGATGAAACTATCATATTCGCTTCCTCATATGATACAATTTATAATTTAATTTGCAAAAGCTAAGTCTTCAAGCAACTTGATAGAAAATAGCATAGAACAATATATACTTAGCTTTTGTCTCCTCTATTTTAATGCAAATTCCATAAAAGTAAGATCTTTGATTGTTTCAAATATGTACATATATCCTCAACACATAGTAGATGTCAGATCAAACTTATCTAATAGGATCATACTTCCTTAGAATATGTGGCAAAGAACTGTATGTGATATTATGTATCGTTTACTATCCAGATCTTATCTTTACAACAAACTCTTACCAATGAATATCTTTTTTTTTAATATATATTTTTATTGTTATTTATGTCTTTTACATTTTGTATTCCCCTTGGGTAGCCCACCACCAATTCACCCGTGATCCATCTCCATGGTCCCTTGTGTTCTTTTCTATTCCATTTTGTGCCCTTTTCCTCCCCTCCCCCCGCCCCCCCCCCCCACTGAGTGTCTCTCTCCTATTTGGTTTCCCTATAGTCCTGTTATAAGTGAAACCATTCGCTATTTTTCTTTTTCTTTCTGGCTTATTTCATTGAGTATAATTCCCTCTAATTCCATCCATGTCGCTGCAAATTGCATGTGTTTATCTACTTTGAATGCTGAATAGTATTCCATTGTGTATATGTACCATATCTTCTTGATCCAATCATCTATTTTTGGACATCTGGGTTGCTTCCATACCTTTGCTATTGTGAACAATGCCACAATGAACATACGGGTGCATGTATCCGTTCGGATTAGTGTTTTTGTGTCCTTTGGGTAAATTCCCGAAAGTAGTATTGCTGGGTCTTATGGAAGCTCCATGTTTAGCAGTTTGAGGAATCGCCATACAGCTTTCCATAGTGGTTGGACCAGTTCACATTCCCACTAGCAGTGTAGAAGAGTTCCTTTCTCTCCACATCCTTTCCAGCATTTGTTGTTGCCTATATTTTTAATGCATGCCATCCTCACAGGTGTGAGGTGGTATATCATAGTGGTTTTGATTTGCATTTCCTTGATTATAAGTGATGTTGAGCATTTTTTCATGTATCTGTTGGCCATTTGCTTTTCTTCTTTGGAGAAGTGCCTTTTGAGCTCTTCTGCCCATTTTTTGACTGGGTGATTGGCTTTGTTTTTGTTGAGTTGTGTGAGTTCCTTGCAAATTTTTGTTATCAGTCCTTTATCAGATGTATTGTGTGCAAAGATCTTTTCCCAGTTTCTTACCAATGAATATCTTTAGGAGGTAAATTATACTACTGTGTAGACTCCATTCTCTTCCACTTCCAGGTAATGAGTGCCAATCTGTAGATCAGATCTCATATAGGTCTTGTTCATTGTACCCATCATTCTTCCTTTTAGGGTTTTGTGTCTTCACTATTGAGCACATAGGTTATTTATATATAAAACAACTTGATGTGGGGTGTTCCGGATTTTTCCATGTAGGTCAATAGAGGGTTTACTTTGTTTTACAGTGTGGCAGGATATATGGAGATGTTTTCATTTCAAAAATGATTTTAGTAAACTGTAAGTCCTAAGAAACTTCTATGAATTGCCAAAACTCCCCCGTATTTGAAGCAATCGTATTTCAAAAATACCTCTTAGACTTTTCAGGGTGAGTAGTTTCTATTTAAATTGTCAATTTGTTTGTGAGTCTGCGCTCCTCCACCTACTTTGCATAATTAATATTGTAAACAATATTAATGATGTTCTTTGATATTGGAGCTGGGAACAAAAATTTCATTTGAAAAGTATTCCATAAATAATTTGATAGTTGATTCTGTAAATGTCATTTTTAATGTACTTATAACTGTTTCCCCAATAACTTCTCTGGCAATAAGCCATACTATGCTGCAAATGTTCTTTATTTTCTTGTATTAAAGAAAACAACATATTTACATTGTTCTTTGTTTGGTCTTTACTTGCTGTGACTCACTTTGCCAGCTCTAAATTTTAAAAATAAAGCATAATTTCTGTTGGATTTTCAGTGGCCAACTTAATGTAGCATATGTAGACATTGGTTTTAAATGATACACATCTTAAATTTATATGTTATAATGCAATGTTTCTTTAACTAAAAAGAATTTAAAGAGTAAATTCTGGCATCTCACCATAGTTGAAAAAGATAAATACAAAACTTATAAGAATGTAAAGTCACTAAATATTCAATTGTCATCCAATTCCAGAAGATGTGTGAATGTATTAGTTTTAGAGAGATGCTATAACAAAATGTTACAAAAAGGGTAGTAGAAAACAAGCCAAATTCTCAGTTCTGAGAGCTCGTAGTCTGGAATCAAGGCAGGCCACTTTCACTCAGAAATCTGTAAGAGAATCCTTCTTTGCCTATTTCTAGCTTCTGGTAATCTGTAAGTTCTTTGACATCCCTTGGCTTATAGATACATCACAACCATCTTGTGCCTTTCCAGGGCATACTCCCCGAGTTTCTGTCTTTACATAATCATCTTCTCATAACACCGTCATATTGAATTAGCATGACTTTACTTCGCTAAAGTATGACCTCACTTAACAAATTATGTCTGCAGTCTCCCTGGTGGCACAGCGGTTAAGCGCTGTGCTGTGGAGCTGTGGGCAGCGTGCAACTCGAGTTCAAAGCCCTGCTGGGGAGAGTCCCACATGGTGCGGCAGACCTCTCCTGCCTCGCCCGCTGCTCCCCTCAGCAGTGTATTTCTGACCTGCCTGTTCTGCTCCCCGCTCTGTCTCTGGTGAACCCTCTCGCCACCCCATGCCTCTGGCCTGTACCCCAGCTTGTATGTATAAATAAATAAATCTTTTTTTTTAAGATTTGAAAGATTTATTAAAGATTTATTATAGTCACGTTCCACATTTAAGAATCAAACCACTCATTTCTTTTTTTTTCTAAGATTTATTTTAATTTATTTATTTATGCATACAAGAACTGGGCTGTAGGCCAGAGGTGCAGGGGGTGAGAGGGTTCACCAGAGAAAAAGTGGGGAGCAAAACAGGCAGATCTACTGAAATACACTGCTGATGGGAGCAGTGGGACATGTGTGTTAACTTCCTGGCCAGGAGTCAAACTCATGGTGCAATGGCTGGTGATAACTTGGTAGTGCTGAGACTTTAACTCCATGCACCACCAGGGAGTCCCACAAACTACTCATTTCTAAACAATAATGCATTTCCTCAGTAACATGGTTCTTCTTGGCAATACCATAAATACAATGCTTCAGCTACTACTACATACAAGAATACTTATATTATTACCAAATGTTAACAGTAACCATGTTTCTGAGGAAATGTATTATTGCCTCCAAAAGGCAAAATGTACATGAATATTTACTTATCACCAGAAATCATCATAATTCACACACCCAAGCAGATTCAATTCATTGTTTGCATTACATTCAATGTAAATCCAAAGCAAATTCATCCAATTTCTTGCTTACATTGTTGTCTGAACTCTGATGTATTGTACAAGGTAATGAACACACACACTTCTTTTCTCTAAAAAAAGAGTTAGGGGTCTCCCTGGTGGGGCAGGGGGTTAAGTCTCAGCCTATGAAGCTATAAGCAGCCACTGCAGCACGAGTTCAATCCCCGGCCAGGGAAATTCCCACACGGTGCAGCAAACCTCTTCTGCCTTGCCCATTGCTCCCCTCAGCAGTGTACTTCAGTCATTCCACCTGTTCTGCTCTCCACTCTGTCTCTGGTGAATCCTCTCACCTCCGCCACACCTCTGGCCTACATCCCAGCTCTTGTATGTACAAATAAATCTTTAAAAAAATTTTTAAATTAAAATAAAAAAGAATTGGGTGTAGGCCAGAAGTGTGTGTGGGGGGGGGTGGTGAGAGGACTCACCAGAGACATAGTGGGGAGCAGAACAGGCGAATCCACTGAAATACACTGCTGAGGGGGGCAGAGGGCGAGACAGGAGAAGTCTGCTGCACCATGTAGGCTAGCTCCATGTGGGTAGCACTGAGATTTAACCCTAGGCCACCTGGGGGGGGGGGACCTTTAATCTAGTTTGAATTAATTTTATATGTTGCGTAAGGTAGTGATCTAGTTTCATTCTTTGGCGAATGCTTGGCTAGTTTCCCCAGCACCATTTATTGAAGAGTATTTTGTTTCTCCACTGTATGCTTTTAGTTCCTTTATCATCAGTTATTTGTCCATATATGTGTGGTCAGATACCTTAATCTTAGCACAGCAAGATTTGTGTGGGATTTCTGACCTTATAAGATAAAAGATAGTAAGTTTGCTTTTTTTCTTAAGTCATCTATTTATGGTAATTGTTTAAAGCAGCAATAGAAAACTAACAGAATAGAAAAGAATTAGTTGCATTTCTATCAGTTATCTATAATTTACACAGTTTTAAAATAGCCTAGTGTAAAGCGTACACACAACAGAAACCTCATACTCATATTATAGCTGCACAGTTCATGGAGCTTACGTTTCGGGCAGCAAATCAAAGTAAGAATGTATTCCTAATGAGATGAATGACTCAGCACTTAGCAATTGCAAATATGCACTATCTAACCACAGGGTCATTAATCACTGATGGAAGCAGAAATGAGCAAATTGATGACTTGATCGTTCAATAGAATCCCCTTTGAAAACTGGGAAGAGTCAATTCATCAATAACTATGGAATCAATTCTTACTCCATCAGCCAATTTCTAACCAAAAGGAGTATTGGCATTTTGGTGGCCAACTGTTTCAACTTCAGAGTTTCTCTCCTTAAATTAAACTGGGTAACACTTAGGAATTCACTCTTACCCTGTGCAAATTCTTATCAAGTAGAAATTGACAAACATTAAGAAAGGCAAAAATAGGGCCTTCCTGGTGGCGCAACGGTTGAAGGCTGCGCTGTGGAGCTGTCGGTACCATGAGATGCTAGCTTGATGCCCAGCCAGGGAGAATCCCACATGGTGTGGCAGACCTCTCCTGCCTCGCCCGCTGCTCCCCTCAGCAGTGTATCTCTGATCTGCCTATTCTGTTCCCCATTCTGTCTCTGGCGAACCCTCTCGCTGACCCACGCCTCTGGCCTGTACCCCTGCTTGTATGTATAAATAAATAAATCTTTAAAAAAAAGGCAAAAATATATAAAAAGGATTAGATAAATAATGATGATTGAAGTAAAATAATATTGTATTTGCTTTCCTGGTAGCCATAGCTCATTCTTTTCATAGCAACACAAACACACTAAAGAGTTTCAAATGAGGCTGATTCTGTCCATATACCTCTTACTACCCTCCACTCACACAAGAATGGGTAAATTTGACCCAGGCCTGGCCCATCTGTCTCAATGAATGATTTAAGAATTTATGGGACCCGATTTGACCTACTGAGAACCAGGTGGATCATTATTTGAAAGTATTAGGCAACAAGCACTTTTTAATCCAACAATCTTGCTAACTTTGTGAATATGAACTCAGTTGAAGGAAAATCAGTTTGATAATGAAGTCAGCTCAGGAGGAAGCTGAAATGAGAACACAGATTTCATAGATATCACGTGTTTGCTTATATCCATTTATGCCAATTTCAAGATATTCTAGCTCTGGCCTTTTCAAAGTATAGTCAACTCTTGAATAATGAGGTGGGTGGAGAAATGGAAGGATGGCTTAAGAGCAAAGGGCACCAACTCCCCAGCTGAAAATCTTAGTTTGTAACTTTTCAGTACCCAAAAACTTAATTATATTTAACCCTCAATCCCCTTTAGAAATCCCACAAATACCAGAATCCATGGATGTTCAAGTCCTTTTTAGTCTGCCCTCTATATCCAATTCCATCCAAGGTTGGTTGAATCCTTGAATGTGGGACACATGAATTGAAGGGCCAACTGTATTATTTGAAAAACACATAAATGGACTCCTGCAGTTCAAACCCAGGTTCTTTGAGGGTTAACTACAGTTAATTATTTTGCCAATTTTCTCCCATATGTCTGTTTGGACTTCATTTCTGTTACTTGAAAATAAGATGGTCCTAAGACAATCATGTGTATTTTAAAAAATTACATCACTACTATTAAAAGATAAACTGAGATATATCAATAATTCTGACTTTACTTGAGTAAAAATTTATTTGAATCTGGCAGTGTCAACCCAGAAGTTTTAAGAATTCCACAAACAGGACCTAGGATCACCTTCCCTTGGTCTTTTCAAAGTACCTTGAATAATGAGGTGGATGGAGAAATGGGAGGATGGCAGAGCTGTTTATAGAAAAAAGGTGGGGGAGAAGTTTATAGAGAAAAGTAGAAGCAAAGCAAGGAAATTATTTGATTGGCTGTAGTTATTGTCTTATTTTGGAAAAGACTGGTGGGAGCTTAGTGATTGGTTGTCTTAGGTTTTGATTTCTTAACCTTGAGGCACTTATAGGTTGCTTTTTTTCCGCCAAGTTTCAACTATTCATTAATCAGTTTAAGATTTATTTTTTTTTTAATTATTTTTTTACATACAAGCTGGGGTACAGGCCAGAGGCGTGGGGCGGCGAGAGGGTTCACCAGAGACAGAGCGGGGAGCAGAACAGGCAGATCAGAAATACACTGCTGAGGGGAGCAGCGGACGAGGCAGGAGAGGTCTGCCCCACCATGTGGGATTCTCCCCGGCCGGGTGTCGAACTCGCGTCGCCGCTGCCGACAGCTCCACAGCGCAGCGCTTAACCGCTGCGCCACCAGGGAGGCCCTCATTAATCAGTTTAAACCCCAACACCAGCATGATACCAGGAATTTAGAGGGAAATATTTCCTGATTAAGTGGAAAATTATGTGGCTAGCTTCTGAAAGACTTACATTTTTAAGCATCTTTACAGTGAAATATTTCACTTAGCAGTCTAGACTTTCTTCAGTTTGTTGTAACATCTATTTACCAAGTAGAACTTGTATTGATCATTGGGACCTAGTTCGTTCCACGGTTCTGGGTTATACTTTCTGTCCCAACTGACATTTGGATCGAACAATGCCAGGCACATGACATACAGTGATACTCCTGTATGTCTGGGTCCAATGAATACAAAGAAAGGGATCAAGGTAGGATGCTTTTTGACCTGACTGAGGATCTGGTGATGTGTGGTTGCAGGAGAAGCCTTGGACTGGGAAGGAGAAGAGAACACAATTGCAAGGTCCAGGATTAAGTCTCCAGCACTTACACGTTAAAGTTTTGTAGTTAGGCTACTGAGGCATTAAAATGACTTCAGTCAATTGGCATCATTAATGTAATACTACCAAACAGGTTGATCCAGGAAGAAAGAAAGACATACTTAGAGGGAAAAAAGACAAATTCCAAATGGTAATAAAACAAAACAAAAAAATGAAGGCAAGTTAAATATCATTCTTACATTAAACAACACAAAAACCAAACTATTCATGATACTTTTTGCAGAAGAAAAATAATAAATGTCACTGCATTCAGCAGTTCACACTAACTGCTGGAAGCTCTTACAGATTCAAATATTGACAATGTGACTTCAACTTATCCCATAATGATTTCAGTATATTTAAAACTGTCCCAAAATATGTAGAAACACTATACTGGAATCCACATCACCATCTATAGTTTTGTTTGAAGCTGGGGGAATGATATAGAAATGGACACATTTCCTTTGAGATGCTTATGCCCTGGGGAAAGACAGCAGAAGAAAATATAGCGTTTATTTAAAGTGATCAACCAAAATATCTACAGTAGAAATCTGGTAAATTGTTATCCCCTTATCTTAATCCATTCAAAACAAATTATTTCTTCTTCAAAATCTTTCTAAAACTTCCGTTGTAGGCCTTTAGTCTATCTTCAGCATATGTCAGAATGTAGAAGGAAGGAGTATGAAATAAAAATGATTCGGTTATTAGAATAATATAATTAAGTTGATTCAGCCAGTAAAATGAAGTCAACCCATTTAAAAAAAATTTAATGGGGAGCTTCATCATTTATAAATTAGGCAAGTAAACTGTGAGCCACTTAGAAAGCAACCTGGTCTTTGTGTCTTTTTTCATTCATCTTAATTTAGAGGCTTCACTGAAATGTGGCTGGTGGTTTTTAGTTCAGCTTGGGGTCAAAGGTTGTAGGACAGAGATTGTTTCCTTATCCTTCCCCCACATATTCATTTATTATTTTAATTCAACTTTAAAAGGGAAAGGAAACTTTTCAACTTGTAATAAAGGACTAGGATCAAAACATAACTTTACCATTTAAACATAATTTTTAAAAAGATTTATTTATTTATGCATACAAGAACTGGGGTGGAGGCCAGAGGTGTGGGATGGTGAGAGGATTCACCAGAGAGAGTGGGGAGCAGAACAGGCGAATTGACTGAAGTACACTGCTGAGGGGAGCAGGGGGCGAGGCAGGAGAGGTCTGCTGCGGCATGTGGGAATCTCTCTGGCCGGAGATTGAACTCATGCGGCAGTGGCTGCTGATAGCTTCATAGGCTGAGAATTCGCCCGTTGCACTACCAGAAAGGCCCTAAACATAAATTTTTTTAAAAAATTTTATTTTTTAAGATTTATTTATTTATGCATACAAGAGCTGGTGTGGGGGAGTGAGAGGATTCACCAGAGACAGAGTGGGGAACAGAACAGGAGGACTGACTGAAATATACTGTTGAGGGGAGCAGTGGGCAAGACAGGAGAGGACTGCTGTGCCATGTGCGTCATCTCCCTGGCCTGGGATGGAAATCTGGCTGCAGTGGCTGGTGATAGCTTCATAGTGCTGAGTCTTAACCTCTTACGCCACCAGGGAGGTCCTAGACATAAATTTTTAGCAAACCAATAGTAATGGATAATAATAAAAGACAATTAACTCAATAGGAAAAGAGACAACAGAAGAGAGAGATGAAAAGTTGCTCAACCTCACTGCTACTCAGGAAAATGTCATTTAAAACAATATTCATTCCATACACATAAGATTGGTGAGAAGTAAAAATAAAAAACGCTGGCAGAGGGCCTCCCTGGTGGCGCAGTGGTTGAGCGCTGAGCTGCGGAGCTGTCAATGGCTCGCAATGCCAGTTTGACGCCCAGCCAGGGAGAATCCCACATGGTGAGGCAGACCTCTCCAGCCTCGCCCGCTGCTCCCCTCAGCAGTGTATTTCTGATCTGCCTGTTCTGCTCCCAGCTCTGTCTCTGGTGAGCCCTCTCGCCGCGCCCCCCACCCCCCACCCCCTGGCCTGTACCCAGAACAAAAAAAAAAAAAAAAAAACACTGGCAGAGATTAGAGGTATTCTCAAACACAAGCATAACCACTTAGGGAACTAAATGACTTCAATACGCAAAATGAAGATACCCTCTGGCTCACCCATTCTACTTCTAAGCGTTTATCCTAGATAAACTCACATTTATCTATGTTCATTGCAGATTGATTTTAAAGGTGAAAAACTTCAAATACATCATAATGATAAATTAATTTTGGCAATTCCTAAATAGATAATAGTACTGTAGGACACAGTATTTATTACTAGAACAAATGAAGTAAATCTAGGTGCACAAACATGGATATAAATTAAACATAATATTGACTGAAACCACTAGGGCTTAACGATCTCTAAACGAAAAGAGCAAAGAAGACTTTTCTGAGGTTTCTATATTCGGAAGTAGAGCTTTCGTAACTTGGACAGGGGAAGAAAAAGCCGTTTGTGAGCTGGAGATGACAGAAAAGTTGCCCTGTCAGATTTGCTTGTGAACTGCGGAAGCGTAAATAAGAAAAACTACACTTCCCATCAAGCACCACTCCTCTGTCCCTTTCCGCCAACGCCTCTTCCTCACGGAAGTGAAAGAAACATTTCCGGGTTGGGCGAAAATCAGGAGCCGGCGGCATTGGGTCGGCCGTTTTGGGCCTTGCTCCGAAGCTCCGCCTTCACTTCGGTCTTTCTAGAAACTCGGCTTTGGTCGGTGGTGCGGGACAGGTATTTCAGGCCAGTGCGGGTGTGCCGAGCGCAGTCCGCTCTGTCGGGGCGGGAAAGGCTTATTTCTGTGGAGGCTCAGAGTTCCGGGAGGGCGCACGGGCTTGAGGCCCGGGCCCGGCAGACCGGTTACCCGAGTCGTGGCGCTGACAGCCCTTCTTTCTTTCTTTTGCCCAGTTGCTGCATCCCAGAAGCGCGTGTGAGTCCCCCATGGCTGATACGGCCCCAAACGGCCCCCAGGGGGCGGGCGCAGTGGTGAGTGAGTCTGCAGGGTCTTCTGGCTTGCTTTACAAGAGTTAGGAAGGCGCAGGGAGTTTGCTAGTCGGATTTGAGGTATTCCAGAAGCTCGGTGCTTGCAAGAGTGGGATTAGTGATTGGTGGGAGGCGGGTGGCGGGGAGGTCGTGAGTGAATATGTGGATGGAGTTTCAGTTTTGTCTTTCAGAAGCTAATCCGAGCCGACCTCAAGCGGGTTGCTCTCACCTGTATGCCATAGAAATTGGGCCTTCTTGCCGCTCCCTACTCTGATTGTCCTTGGTCCCACGGTGGAGCATGCCACCTGAGGTTGTGTCATGAGACGCGCCTCATTTCGCACAGGCGTGCTGGCAGAGAACACGTTTTGGCCCCATGCTATGGCACTGTGTAGATGTATGAAAGGAAGGAGAGCAGTATTTTTTATCTTGTTTTGTTTTGTTTTTGGTCATTGTGCCCTTATTCTTTACGAAAAGAACCGTCACGCTTCTGTACATTTTATATTCTTTTCTACGGCTTGCAGGTTACTTGTCCCCAAAGCATGATTGCCCTCTAATTTCAAACACTATGAGTGTGTGAACTGAAGGAATCCCTTTCCTTTTGAAATATTTTGCTATGTGTCTGTTTATGTGCGCATATATTTCTTCTTTATTTTGTTGAACCATTTGAGAGTTAGTTACATTCTTCATGATCGTTAAACCACAGATACTGAAGTAGTCTGTGTGATCCCACTGCAGTCATCGCTGTCATTTTGTGGTTAAATTTAGGAGATTGGACGTTGGTACATGTTACTACTTAATACACGATCCATATTCAGATTTCCTCAGTTGTCCCTTAAAGCGCCTTCATCCTTGTCCAGGATCCGTTCAAAAAGCATGCGTTGCCATTATTGGCTTTTAGTTTCTTTAAATCGAGGCCAGTTCCTTTGCCCTCCTCTTATCATTTTGCCATTCTGGCATTTAGACTTTTGTTGCGGAACTACTGCTCAAAATTGTCAGATTTTTATCCCCTGATGACTAGATTCAGATTAAACATTTTGGCAGAAATACTGCATAGGAAGTGATAGTCTATATTATATCACTAGGAAGATTACCTGGGAATAATTGTTAGTTTGTCCTTAGTGCATTATGTATGTCAGAAAGCATTTTGTGTTATTTTATCCCGTCATTGGAGATACTAAGTTTGATTATTCCATTAAGGTAGTGTTCACTAAATTCTCTATTATATCTCTTTTGCCTTTGTAATTAAGATGTATTTTGTGGCTGAATATTTGAAACTGGATAGCTTTTCACCCAAAAATCCATTGGTTTTTTTGTTTTTCGGGGTTTTGGTTTTTTTGTTTGTTTTACCAAAACCATTTATAACATGGTGGGCAATTGAATTCAAGTGTAAACCAATAGATTTTGTAAACATTTTTTATTGTGTAGTAAGGTACATATAAAAGTGTATGAAATGAAACACATAGCTCAATGATTTATCACAAAATGAACGCCCTAAACAAACATGTCTTAAAGGAAATGGTGTAAAATTAAATTTCAGACTGTGATGTAGAGTCTGACTATAGAGAAACTGAGCACATTAAATTAGATTCATCCTTTCACTTGACTACTGGTTATCATTTAATGTAGAGAATTCACAGCATATAGGTTTGGATACAGAAAATCAGTGGCTTATTTCTGTAATGACCTGTATTTCTGTAAATACTGTTTTAAAAAATGCAATAAAACATCCTTGAATTTTAAAATGTGCTTAGATTTTTTTCCTAGAAGTTTCTAGTTCCTTTTTTCAAAAGATAAACTAGATTTCATAGTGTAGTGTTTGAGACTCCAGGTTAAGTAAGACCTGTTGGTGATTTTTGAAATCACTTTGGTGAAAACACTTTAAGTATTTCCAAAGCATTAAATAGAATATAAAATACCAAAATCTACCACACATAGTATGATTAGTTTGGTTTTGTGAAAATTTTTGTTTTCTTGATATACCTAAGTATGTATTGCAGCTTGATGTAAAAATATGTAGATTGAATCAAGAAATGTAAAAAAACTTAAGAATTTGAATATTAGATATATTTTGAATGAAAAAACAGACATTAAGTTATTGCATTAGTAATAATGAACACATATGTTGGCAAAAAAGCAAGAAAGGGAAAGATAGAATGAGAAAAAAATGAATAAGAAAACAGTATGGTTGTTTAATCTAGAGGCACCGAAACTAGGGTAAGACTTGTGGAGTAGCTTCAGAGTGAAGAAGAAAGCCATAAAATCTGAGAGGCAGGTGCCATTTTAACACCTGACAGCTTTATTTTGAACACCTATAATAATGCTGGGCTCTTGTGTCTGCGTTGGCAAACCATCCATTGGCCAGAGTGTTCAATATTAAATGATTACTTTTTTCTTTCATGAAGTTTGTTTAAACCAAAATGACTTTGTATGATGCCTTTTTATTCAGATCTGAGAACTACCTATTTGAATTTAAAACTTTTCTAATAGGCATTTTGGTTCTCTAGAGAGCAGTTAGCTCCTATTTAATGTTCTTTTAAAATAGATGAAGCCAGTATTACAAGTGTTTAAGGAATAGGACAGTTATACTTAAATTTCTGTTCAAATTTTTCTTTCCTAGTTAGTCTTTTTATTTTTAAATACCAAGTGGCATTTTTCTATTTTCTGTGCTTTCCATATCAAAACTATATGGTGTTTGAGCTTGTTACTGAGCATATATATGTGTGAAACAATTGCCTTAGGACTTTTCATCTGATGGTCTTAAAAAATCAACTGTTACAGGGTTGTTGAAACATTTTGAATTGAAATAACAAATAACATTATGTAATCATCATCCTTAAAAATAATTTTCATGGTTAACTTATGGCAACTTTTTTTCTTTTTTTAAATTCAGCAATTCATGATGACCAATAAACTGGACACAGCTATGTGGCTCTCTCGCTTGTTCACAGTTTACTGCTCTGCTTTGTTTGTTCTGCCACTTCTTGGGTATGTTATATATTTTTCTTTGTTTGATATTAGCTTTCAGTTTTTAAATGGAATACCTTTTAAGTGCACCTGTAAGGGGATCAGGACAAATATAACATGTCTCATCCTCAAGGCGTTAATAGCCTAGTAATATTACTGAGGGAACAGTTTTTATTTATAAAAGCTAACAAAATTGAAAATCTGAAGAAAAAATAGATGTGTGAGGATGAGATAGATTGATGTTTTTTGCATTTTTGACTTTTTAACTTAAGCAGAATGCTTTATAAAATTCAGTTGGGTAGATGCATGAGGTGATGCTTCTAGGAAGGTACTGCTGTAGGTTCAAATATTTTTTTTCTACTGACATGTAATAGATTTAGGTGTTGTGCAATTATGATGCAATTCACAAAGGAGGAAGAGACTTGGTAGTTGCTTATGTCTCATGATAACCTCTCCTCTGATAATTTGTAGGTTACATGAAGCAGCAAACTTTTACCAACGCGCTTTGCTGGCAAATGCTCTTACCAGTGCTCTGAGGCTACACCAAAGATTACCGCACTTCCAGTTAAGCAGAGCGTTCCTGGCCCAAGCTTTGTTAGAGGACAGCTGCCACTACCTGTTGTATTCACTCATCTTTGTCAATTCCTACCCTGTAACAAGTATCCTTTTCTACTTTTTTGACAATGAAATTGCCTACTGAGCATTTGGAAATTTTTTTATTATTTTTTGCCATAGGAAGAATTTAATAATGAGGGCATTCATGAATCCTGGGTGGATTGGTTTGTTGACACTTGATTTGAATGAAGATGCAGTTAGTGTAAGAATTTTTGACCCTAAAGTGTGAAATCTAAATTTTAAAGAGTTGATATGGGAATTTTAAACTTATCTTTGTTCTCACTGCTGGTAAGCTTCTCTATTAGCCATGAGTATTTTAAAATTCAGATTAAAAGAACAAGCCCCTGCAGTACTTATTTCAACTTTAAAATTTTCTTTCATTTGATTAGCATCTTTGGGAAAGTATCAGATGGATTGCTTTAAAGAGAAATCCTCTGCTCTTTCTTTTAAAGTGAGCTAGAAATAGATGGAAATTCATCAAGAAATAAATTATTTAAGCAGAGAGTGGAATAATAAATAAGAAATTAGTGTTTGCTGTGGATAGATTAGAAACATGGATAATCTCTGGAGCTAATGATAATTAAATAACACATTTGGAGTTTTATGTTTACATGTTTCAAAAATAATGTGTGGGAAATGATAGTAGTTATTCTAAAGAGAAGGAGGAGGAATAGAGGTGGGGGTTAGGCTACATTTTGTTAAGTTTGGAGAGCACTAGATAGTGTTACTAGATAGATAGTAACTAACTAGATAGTTAGATAGTGTTAAATAGCTTTCTTTACTGTAAGACCTTTGATATGCTAATGTATTTTGTGAGACTAGAAGAATTACTAGTGTTTCCTAAATCTGTTTTTTCTCTCCTGTGGGTCATCCTTCAGGAAAATATTTTGGGTTTTAGAAAGTACTGTTCTTAAGAATTCTTTAACATTTGTGACATAACTGCACATAATGAAAAACACAATGAAGTTGGTCTTTAGGATAAAGTAATGCCTACTGCAGTATTTTCACTTTATGAAATATTTATTTTTCTAAAGATTTGTTTTTATTTATATAAGAAATGGGGTGTGCCAGAGGTGCAGGAGAAGGAGGTGAGAGGATTCACCAGAGACAGAGTGGGGAGCAGAACAGGCAGATTTACTGAAGTAAACTGCTGAGGGGAGCAGCAGGCAAGAATGGAGAGGTCTGCTGTGCCATATATGGGTTAGCTCCCTGGCTGGGCATCGAACTTAGGCCCTCACGGTGATAGTGCGGAGACTGAACCCCTAGTCCACCAGGGAGGCCCCGAAATATTAAAATTTAAATAAAATCTTTGAAACAATAGGCTTTCCTTTTAAATAAAGGAATGGGGGAAACTGAAAATTTTGAACACTAATTCAAGTATTTGTGAATTTGACATGTTTAATTCTTGCTACACTCTGAAAAAATAAATCAATGAGCATCATATTGAGACTCAGAAGAGTTTAATTTGCCTGGTAAAATATTGGCTAGTACATGTGGTATTGCTGACAAGGTCTGTATAATCTGCAGTTAAGTGTAGTTAAATGTAGTTTAAAAATATTTGTCTGTACCTAGACATAGCTGGTGGTTCTACTTATCTATAATGGTATTTGGAGATGCTGTTTAAAT
Organism: Scalopus aquaticus; assembly: GCA_004024925.1. NCBI lineage: Eukaryota > Metazoa > Chordata > Mammalia > Eulipotyphla > Talpidae > Scalopus > Scalopus aquaticus. The sequence continues at coordinate 117,317 of PVIJ01001897.1, forward strand.
TCCTTGCTTCATGGGGAAAATATAAATAGTTTGTAATGCAAAACTAATATTGTTTTCATTTCAGTGAATGATTAGATCTGTAATGTCTCATCCTAGTTTGTATTTGTTAGTTTTTAGGTAAGACTTAACTAGTTAGGGTCCTCCCCGGTGGTGCAAGGGGTTAAATCTCAGCACTGTGAAACTAATGGGCCACTGCAGCACCAGTTCAAACCCGGCCAGGGAGTTGACCCATATGGCGCCGACCCACATGGTGCAGCAGACCTCTCCATGTCTCCTGCTGCTCCCCTCAGCAGTGTATGTCAGTCAATTTGCCTGTTCTGCTCCCTGCTCTGTCTCTGCTGAATGCTCTCGCCACCCCCCCATACTTGTGGCCTACATCCCTGCTCTTGTATGCATAAATAAATAAATCTTTTTTTAAAAAAAGACTTAACTAGATAATCCATATCATTGGATTGCTATTCTTTTGTCAGTCCATTCATTTAGGTCCTTTATAGTAACAAGTATTAAAGTTCTTGCCTTTTTGTGATATAATGGGAAATTATAAATAAGCTCATGGTTCTACCCTTGAGTAGCCTAAAGTTTAATCAGAGAGAAGGAGAAATGATAGAAACTTTTTTCCAGATATTTAATATAGAGCAAATTGAATACATCAATACTTACTGCCAGGTCAGTACATAGCACAGAATAGGTGGTCACTGAGTGTATGTTTAGATGATAGGAAATGAGACTCTTGGTCAGTGAAGACAGTGTCTCTGCCTTTTCTATTCAATTATTTGCTAACTCTCTGTGGGAAGTGTTGAAGATTATTTAAGTGTTTCATGTCCTTTAAATTCTATGGGGTGAGAGGGAGGGAAGTGAGTAGTAAGTGGAGGGAATAACATAAAGTAGTAATTGGCCAGAAATAGTAATTTGATTCCTAAAATAGTTGAGTATTATGTAATAAATAGAGGTGAACCCAAAGTCATATTACAAAGTTGTGTTCTGAGCTTTGCTCATACAAAGGTGATATATTGTACTTGCTCTAACAGTGATTGGTACATAGGGTTTAAAGTATAGACTTTACACCCCTTATGTTTCTGGATAGTTTAAAAGTGACATTGAAAACTAAAATTATGAATCTCTGATCAATATTTTGAACCATAGAATGTTAGAAATAAGTAAAAGACTTGTTAAAAATCTTTAATTTTGACTGCTGTGTATCCTTTTCACAGAAGATGAAATTTGGCCTAGAGAAATATAGTGTCAGAACCTGGACTGGAATCCAGATATTTTGACCAGACATTGCCTCTTCATTGAATCAGATGTCAATTGAGGAGGGGTACCAAAGCTTAAATTGAATTATTTAAGAAGCAACAGAGTTTTACAATGGCCTTAGAGAGGAGAGGGTTGTAGCTTTCATAAATTTTAAAGGAATTCCATGATTAGTTAATAAGTATAAAATTGCTTATTTTTATTTATATGTTATATATAACATGTTATATGTGATGTTAGTATATTTATATATTAGTGATGTTTTTTGTGTAATATATTAATATTTGACATAACTAATAAAAATGTATATTCAGGAATTTAGCATTTTATTTAATTCTTATGAATGGCAGGGAAGAATTGGAGAAGACATTAATTTGGAGGTCTTTGGAGAAGACCTATTGTAGAGAGTTAGGATTCTTCTCATACTTGGATGCAGGTTAGTATCTTTCTTGCTCATAAATTGGAAGGTAGAGAATTTTGAATCCTAAATGAGTTACGTTTATAATGAATTTAGTACTCACGTTGGGTCACACCAAGCTTTTAGTTAGTACCCAGAAATATACTTGTTTGTTTCTTAGAAACTGCTGATATTTTCAGGACAAGTATTTTGTGCCACTCATGATTGACTAATGGTCTGTGCCATTTCATGTAAATACTTGACAAGTTTTTTGTTGTTCCCAGCCTGGCAGGTATTGGGGTGAATAGGTTCTTCTGAATGATTACTGTTTTTTAGAAAGTTAAATAAAAATGTGTCCATGACATAAAACCAAGCTATTGAATTCAAAATATAAGGATCCTAACTGATGATTCTTTTAATTGACTATTCACAAACCCAAGTATACACCAGCTCTTTTGTTTGTATAAATTGAGGACTATAACTTGAGAGGTACAATACCAAAGAAATAAAAGAGCTTTAGCTGAGGAAAATTTGAAAACTATCTTTAAACTATTAACTCACACATTCCTAAGCTGCTGACATGATGAAAGTAGTGCAGAAGATGGTCTTTGTGTTTGAGGGCTGAATTATTCTCACCAGAACAGCCCTTGTGGGGTTAAAAGCTGTACTAACTGACTCTTTGAGGCGGTTTAGATTTCAGTTTAATTTAGGAAAAACTTAAGAGTATTTTATTATCTAATAAAAATAGTTTCACGTACTTTTTTTTGTTTTTTTGACTCCTGAAAAAAAAATCTTTAGTATTTCCATCATAAAAAGAACTCCTGAGCTTTAGAAAATGAATCATTTGTTTTTATCTTTACAGATTAAAAATGTTTCATTTGGTTGTAAACTGGATCAGTAAAACAGAAGCCATCTCTGAACTTAATTTAGCTGATGCCATTTCATATCTGTTTATTTGGACTTAATATGTAAACTATTTTGCAAAGTGCTTGATGAATTTTAAATGTTTTCCTTAACTGTTTTCTTCAGTGAGTATTTTCCCAGTCTTGTTATTTTCTTTACTTCATGCTGCCACATACACAAAAAAGATTCTTGATGTAAGTAAAATTACACTTTTTCCCCTTGTTTTTTTGACTCCTGATTTACAGAGTTGACATGAATTTGAATTCTAAGAGATTTTGGCATTTGTCACAAAAGGTTCCATTACTCCTTATAAGCTTGTTCTAAATTATTTTAGATTTGAAAAGTTTGATGTGATTTGAAAGTTTGGAATTTTTTGTTGGAGTTTGACAAAACAGTACATTTTGTAATTATAAAATTACCTGCCAGTTCCCAGGGAAATTTGAGGTGTGAAATTATACCTTTATTTAAAAAAAAGTCTTTGACTTTAAATAAGTTTCATAAATTGCCAGAGATCTCTTTTTCTGTCAATACTTAACTACCAGTAAGTAGTATACTCAATTCTTTTAGACTAATAATTAGAACATTGCCAGGCAAATTGACATTTTTGCCTTGAATTCACTTTTTCTTTAGTCTTAGTGTTTGTTTGGATTTTTTTGTTTGTTTGATTGTACTCTAAGATTTACTTTTGGCTAGCTAAGGAGTCATAAACCCTTTGAAAACTGTATTACTGGGTAGTCAGAGTTTGTTAGAATTAACCACCATTTTTTGTGAGATAATCTAATCTTAAAAATTAAGCTTGAAAATGACTTTTATTAGAGGTTTTTTCTTTTTAATTTTTCAAATATACAAAATATAATGAAGAGGAAAAATACACTAGATCTTGTCTTTTAGTTTGTAGGTTTTTGTCATTTCCAGTTTTCTTTTGGTCGTAGTGCCTCTAGATAGCCTATTCATCTAAAGAATGAATATGAGTGCGCAATCAAAAATGCTGCTTCATTTCTAACTTTTTTTTCTTATGTTTTAGGCAAAAGGTTCAAATAGTTTACCTCTGCTGAGATCTGTTTTGGATAAATTAAGCGCTAATCAGCAAAATATTCTGAAATTCATTGCTTGTAATGAAATATTCTTGATGCCTGCTACAGTTTTTATGCTTTTTAGGTAAGGATAAAAATACATTTGTTTGGGGAAGCTGATGACTAAGTGAACCTAACAAACACATTAACTTGAATTTTATCTTCCTTAAATCTGTTGATGTATAGTGCTGATACGCAGTGCTAGATGAATCATAGTGGTCGTCTTTTCGCTTTATAGCAGGGACCTGAGACATTATAGTAAACCTAGGAATTTGTATTACTTATTGCTCCTTATGTGTCATTACTTGACATTTTGAAAAATAATTTCAGAATTACTGTGTTTGAAAGAACCTTGGGAAGGTTAGTTTAAAACATTCTGACATCATTGAGATGATTTTCCTCATATTAGAGAAAAATCTTTTAAGATTATGGTCTGGAATTAATATTGCTTACTGCCTCCCCCTTATATATTTGTATTTTAATTATAGAAATAATGCTTGACAAAAGAAAACTTTCCTTTTTAAAGTTAGAACATTAAAATAGTAGTCACCTCTCCATCAATACACTTATATTTAAATTTTACAACTACAGTTCTGCTCAGATTATTGCTTTTTCAATTTGTAGTTCACAAATAAGACATTGCAGATAAAAGCTAAAATATCATTTGATAATGAATCCTAGTGGCAATTTTGTCTTCTTCCTGGAAGTAAAGAGTTTGATAAGTATATGTGTATGTAATCCTTTAAAAATACTTATACAGATATGTAGAAAATAAATACTATGGGTGTGGGGTTTTGTTTGTTTTTGATTTTTATATCAGAATACTGTAATTCATCAATTGTCTGCATCTTGCTTTTTTTTTTTTTACTCACGCAGTGTTTTTGTGATCTATTTATGTTGGCATATAGCATTCTGGTTTGTTCCACTTAATGGCTTTATTGGGTTCATTGCATTAGTATGTTGCATTTTGTTCCCCATTCCCTGTTCTGGACATTGTTTTCACATTTTTACTTTTCCAGATATTGATGCAGTGAACAGCTGTTCACCTGTCTGCTTATGTTTTTGTGCAATGTTTTCCCTAAGATAGATACCATAGTTGATTTTACTGCATCTACGCTAGAAGCATTTTATGTTTAACAGACCATGCAGTATTGTCCTCTAAAATGCCTTCATCTCATTTCCATCTCTCTTTAATTTGTAATAAATTTATTTTTGTTTATGAAATCTTTCATTTTAATGTTCATTGGTTTGAGTGATTAGTGAGGCTTTTTATATACCTAATTGTTACTCCTTTCTTTAGCAGTCTTCATACGAGTAACAGGGTTATAGATTTTCTTACAAATGCATTTTTTCCATTCTTTTAAAGAATGTTTTCCTCCAGAACTACAGGATCCCCACATGTTGCTTCAAGTTGTAGTGTCCCAAACTGGATATTGTACTCTAAATGAAAACTGGAAAATAGTACTGAATGCGAGAGACCTGGATTCTAGTTAAGATTTGACCTTAATTTAGTCTTCTGAGCCCTGATTTTCCACATTTAAAAGCTAGGGGTAGTTGAAGGAATAGCTTAAAATCCTTCCAGCTATGATCTTCCTTGAATGTTCAACGTAGGATTTGATGCAACTGTATTTGTCATTATCTCGCTTTAAAACATTTGCCTTAAAAGGTAGTTCAGCTCTCTCTTTTGTGATCTTGATCAGACACACAAACATTTTACTTTGTAAAAGGAACTTACTTACAACCCTCTTACCTTTATTCATTTTTCTGTTTCTTGGGTCACCTATTCATGGTGGTGATTCATGCCTAGCTCTGTGGTTTGTTTGATGTAACATGGTGAATGTTAAAATGGTATATACCCAAACTACTACTTTATATGGAGATTCTGTTATTTATTCTCGTAAATTATATGGGGTTTTGCTTGTTTATTCTCTTAAATTAACTTTAAATAATTATATAATTTTATTTACTTATTTGTGTAGAAGAACTGGGGTATAAGCCAGAGGTGCAAAGGATGAAAGGATTCACCAGAGACAGAGTGGGGAGCAGAACAGGTGGATTCATTGAAACGCACTGCCAAGGGGAGCAGTGTGAGAGACAGGAGAGGTCTGTTGCTCTTATGTGTGGGTTAGCTCCCTGGCTGGGGATCGAATTCAGGCTGTAATGGTAATAGGACTGAAACTTAACCCCTAGGCCACCAGGGAGACCCTTAACTGTAAATAATTATGAAATGCAGAGCTACTATGCACAGTTAAATAAGATTCTCATTTTTGAAACTTAAGTGAAATTTGCTTTGGAGCACCAAGTTGACTGCATTGGTATAATTCAGTTGTGCTGCTTAATCTTTTATTTAATATGTACACACTGATTTTAATGTTCAAGGTTATTATAAAGGATATGAGAACTACCAGAAATAGAGAAACTAGTTTGTTATTCTAAAAAATTTAAGTAATATTTATAATATATATTTTATATATATTTATGATATTTATCATAAATAATAAACATTTTTTCAGTCCCTTAATAGAAAAACTATTAATCATTCAGTTACGTTACTTGAATATAACAAACTGTAAAAGTAAAAACAATCTTAAATCATTATTCCTTAAATGCTATCCTTCATGGCAAAATTGAAGACTTCAGTAAGGTATATGTATAGCAATATCGTTTAAAGCTCTGTATTTAAGGGCCTCCCCGGTGGTGCAGCGGTTGAGCGCTGCGCTGTGGAGCTGTCGGCGGCGGCGACGCGAGTTCGACGCCCGGCCAGGGAGAATCCCACATGGTGCGGCAGACCTCTCCTGCCTCGCCCGCTGGTCCCCTCAGCAGTGTACCTCTGATCTGCCTGTTCTGCTCCCCACTCTGTCTCTGGTGAACCCTCTCGCCGCCCCACGCCTCTGGCCTGTACCCCAGCTTGTATGTATAAATAAAAAAAAAAATTAAATTAACTACATTTTAAAAAAAAAAATAAAGCTCTGTATTTAAAAATGAATGTGGAGTCTATGAGTTTGCATTACTCATATATACACATCTGTCTTTATAGATAAAAGGATCATTGTAGCTTGCTTAATAATTCTAGACTGGAGTCATCCTAAATATTCATTAGTAGAGAGCTAGTTACATAACACCACATGCATAAGGACACTCAAAGCCATAAAAACAGTAAGATAATTTTGGTGTTGTGATAGGGGATGATTTCCAAGATAAGTTTAAAAGTTTGTTAGGAATTGTGTAGAGTGTTTCTCATTCTATTTTGGTTGCATTTGTTTGTGTTTAAGATATACATACATTTCTTTTCTGCTTTGGCTTTATCTTAAAGGTGAGAATAATAATACCAATTTCCTCCTAGAATTGTTAAATTCAGTTAATTATAAAGTAAGCACTATATCAGTGCTTGTTATTATATGTACTTAGGTATGTAAATTTCTGGAAGGATATATTACAGACTATGGTGTAAGTTTGAAGAAGGGAGCTAGTTGGATGATGGAAATTTGCTTTTTCATTGAATATTCTTATGTTTTCTGACTATTTTTTTCCATTTAAAGAGTTAATGATTTGTTACATGATTTATTGAGAGAAAAGGATGCAACATTTAGTTTAGTGATATATTTGTAATCATGTAAATTATTTTTATGTAATAAATATTTTAATTAAGAAGCCTAAATAATTAAGCTTTAACACATTTGACATCGTGTGTGTGTGTGTGTGTGTGTGTGTGTGTGTGTGTAAGAACTAGGGTGTAGGGTGTAGGCCAGAGGTGCGGGGGGTAGGTGAGAGGATTCAACAGAGACAGAGTGGGGAGCAGAACAAGTACATTGACTAAAATACACTGCTGAGTGGAGCAGTGGGAGAGACAGGAGAGACCGCTGCACCATGTATGGGTTAGCTCCCTGGCCGGGGATCGAACTCAGTTTAAAGTTGTGATAGCACTGACAACCCCAAGGCCACCAGAGAGGCCCCCCCCCACTTTTTACATCTTAATGTATTTCCGCAGTAGTTTTAAAATAAGATTTTATATTCTGCTTTCTTCAAAGTTCCTGTATCATAATCAAGATTTTAGAATAGGGGCCTCCCTGGTGGCGCAGCGGTTGAGCGCTGCGCTGTGGAGCTGTCGGCAGTGGCGACGTGAGTTCGACGCCCTGCCAGGGAGAATCCCACATGGTGTGGCAGACCTCTCCTGCCTCACCCGCTGCTCCCCTCAGCAGTGTATTTCTGATCTGCCTGTTCTGCTACCCGCTCTGTCTCTGGTGAACCCTCTCGCCGCCCCACACCTCTGGCCTGTACCCCAGCTTGTATGTATAAAATAAAAAAAAAAAAAGATTTTAGAATAGTTGATACTACTTTAACAGGTAATGAATTTACATTAAACACAATGTGATTTACTTAACTCTGTTACTTAACTACCCATGTTAAGTTGCTGCATTTTATTTGTAGTTGTCAGTGAGTATCTTAATCCAGATAATTTTTCTTGAAGAGAATTTCAAGACTTAGAATTTCATAAACTTATATATGACTGTTGGGGTATTATAATTGTGCTTCTTACCCTCCCCCCCAAATTAATAATTAGTATAGGCTATATAAATTTATTATTGAGCCTGTGTGATTTTGTTACCTTTTTGTTTGTATAATATGAGCCATTTTTTGTTTTAGTATTTTATAAAATTTTAAAACCTAATTATTATTTAGTGGTTATTATGGAATCATTTATATAACATTTACTGATCTATTTAGTAATTTTTAAAAGTTTAAAAAGTAATACATAAATACATGTTTGTAAACGTTGAGACAGTCACATTTTACTTTACCAATTACAGATTTGTTTTCTTCCAAAGTATGACTTCTATTAGACAAGAACATTTGATGAATGAAAAACCATATGCATTCCCCAGTTAAATTATAAGTTTTGAGACTGTACACATAAATTGGTAATGTGTATTTATTACCCTTTTATTTATTTCAGTGGTCAAGGAAGTTTGCTCCAGCCTTTCATATATTACAGATTTCTTACTCTTCGATACTCCTCTCGAAGAAATCCATATTGTCGGTAAGCTGTTAATTATTTTAAATCTGTTGATGGTATTGTGAAATACTGTATTTATAACTTTTTAGAGTTACAAATTATTATTTTTTTTTATTTTAGAATTTGGAACCATGTAGTGTTTTGTACATTTCAGTTTTAGGCCTTAGAACTATGGAGGGTTGATAAGAAGGTGATTGTATTTCTTTTCAGAAACTGACACTAGGATTATCTTGACCAGTTCTAAAATAGTGCCACAGCTTAACACTTTGTGGTTCGCTCACATATTCACGTGTTCATCTAGTCTCCGGTGTTTCACCCCACGGTGGATTTATTTGAAACTATTAGGAGCTATTTTTTTTAATCATACTCAGTCTAGAAGCTTTAATCTCTATGCATTTAAAGTTTCATTAAAATATATCCAGTAGTTCAGGATCTGTGTGTGTTTTACTGAATGCTTATACCATTCATGCGGTGGCACAGAAAATAGTCGGCACACAAAGTGTTAAGTACTTTAAAGATGCGTAAGACATAAATCCATAAGTTCTCAGGGAACTTTCCTATTTGAAAGAAAAAAATACATGTCAGATAATTAAAAAAGGAAACAAAAGTTCATGATACAGTGTCCTGTGTTTGCTTTATCATATTAGTGTAGTCCACAGGAGGGCGGTATCAATTGAGCTCGAAGATAAAAGAACCCAGGAATATTTCATGAAATAGAGATTTTCATTTGTTCTGGAATGATTAAAGCCTTTGAGTAGACAGTGAGTACAGGGAAAAACATTTTAGGTAGTGAGATAGCACAAGTTCAGAGGCAAGAAGGTACAGCTCATGTTGAGGGAGTCTTTAGTAAATCTGTTTGACTGTAATAGGAGACTATAAATAGTATGAGTGATTAGAGCTAAAATTTAAAAGTATATTGAAGCCATATCATAAAAGTTCTTGAGTTTCAGGATAGGAAGTTTAGAATTTAATCTTTCAGATGTAGAGGACATATGGTTTAAGATTTATTTATTTATGCATACAAGCTGGGATGTAAAGCCAGAGGTGTGTGGTGGTGAGAGGATTCTCCAGCGACAGAGTGGGGAGCAGAACAGGCATATCGGCTGAAGTACACTGCTAAGGGGAGCAGCGGCGATGCAGGAGAGGTTTGCTGTGCCATGTGGGAATCTCCCTGGCCGGGTATCGAACTCATGCTGCAGTGGCTCTGGATAGCCTCATAGTGCTGCGCTTAACCTGTTGGACCATCAGGGAGGCCCAATGTTCTGATAGTCTTAAGCAGAATAGTTTGGAGTGGAAAAATCAGGAATCAGGGAAATGTTAATGAATTATTATAATGATTTGGAATGAAGGTTTAAATTATATCTTCTGATCTCAAAGATTAGAGTAAAATTAAACTGAATAGCTGTTTTTAATAGTTCCAAGCTATTCAAGTAGTCATGTTATTAACATATCATTTTTTATTTTCAAGTTAAAATAAATTCATCATGGTGTGGTAACATCCATTTGAACAGGTGTGAACCTGTACCTCTGAATCACATAAGGTGTTGTAAATCAAGATCAGTTAAAACAAAATACAATTTTAAAAATGCTTGTTAAAAGAGAAAATAAATTCTTCATGTATTAGAATTCAGCCATATAACCAGTGAGTATATTAGCACTATCTCTATGGTGCTTTCATAAGCAAAGTAAAAATAACTGAATTTGAATGCTGCATTTCATTTGCCAGATATGAGACTTTGGATAGATTTTTTTCATTTTAATTTCTTTGTTGGTAGAGGAGAAAACTTGGCAGAGATATGAACAAGTTATTTTCAAGTTCTTAAAATTCTGTTAGGTTTTTTTTTTTTTAAAGATTTATTTATTTATGGGCCTCCCTGGTGGCGCAGCGGTTAAGCGCAGCGCAGTGGAGCTATCGGCAGCAGCGACGCAAGTTCGACACCCAGCCGGGGAGAATCCCACATGGCGCGGCAGGCCTCTTCTGCCTCGCCCGCTGCTCCCCTCAGCAGTGTATTTCCCTCAGTCTGCCTGTGCTGCTCCTCATTCTGTCTCTGGTGAACCCTCTCGCCGCCCCACGCCTCTGGCCTGTACCCCAGCTTATATGCATAAATAAATAAATCTATTTTTTAAAAGATTTATTTATTTATGCATATAAGCTGGGGTGTAGGCCAGAGGTGTGGGGTGGTGAGAGGATTCACCAGAGACAGAGTGGGGAGCAGAGCGGGCAGATTGACTGAAGTATACTGCTGAGAGGAGCAGCGGGCGAGGCAGGAGAGGTCTGCTGCACCATGTGGGAATCTCCCCAGCTGTTTATCGAACGTGTACTGCAGTGACTCTAGATAGCTTCGTAGTGCTGTGCTTAACCCATTGGCGCCACCAGGGAGGCCCTCTGTTAGGTTCTTAATAAATAGTATGTTTTTCTTGCTCTTGTGATTCTTATTTTTCTCCTTTGGGGGGATATTATATTCTGTTAGACAGCATCTTTCTTATAATGCTACCTAAATTAAATAGATGTAGGTGCTTAATGAGTCCCTAGCTTCAGTTTTACTTGATTACACAAATTTTAGCCTTTCTTTGTTTTTTTTAATGTATTCATGTGAGACCTAACCTTCAACCTGCCCTGATATCCATTTTTCATCAGCAATTTTTTTTTTGTATACTCCACTCACATTTTCTCCATATCTATCTGCTCAACATACATAAAAATTTAGAAGTGTTCAGAAAAAGAAAGGGTGGCAGTGGGTTAGGATAACAAATAGGTGCTAATAAGCATCTTCAAAGATCTCCCTTAAGCACCAATTTCAAGAAAATAGTAGAAAAGTAATGGAAGGTATTTGAGCTTGTAAATATCAAGCAGGCTATAAAACTACATTTTTAACACTACGCTTTAAAAAAAATTTTTTTTTAAAGATTTATTTATGCATACAAGAGCTGGGGTGCAGGCCAGACGTGGGGGACTGGTGAGAGGATTCACCAGAGAGAGTGGGCAGATTACAAAACATACTGCTGAGGGGAGCAGCAGGCGAGGCAGGAGAGGTCTACTGCCCCATGTGGGAATCTCCCTGACCAGGGATCGAACTTGTGCTACAGTGGCTGCAGATTGCTTCATAGGCTAAATCTTAATCCCTTGCGCCACCAGGGAGGCCCAACACTACACTTTTTAAAAGGGTTTTGAGAAAGTCTAAATCATCACTTTGTACTGTCTTTTCACCTATCATATTATTTATTCTCAAATTATAGGTATCTGTCCTTTGTAGATGTCTAGTTTAGACTGACCAGAGCTGAGCTGTCCCAGTACTGCAGCCAGTAGTCACATTTCACTATTTAAACTTTAGATAAATGACAATTCATAAAATTAAAAATTCAGTTCTTGAGTCACACTAACCACATATTAAGAGTCACATGGGGGCCTCCCTGGTGGTGCAACCGGTTAAGCACAGTGCTGGCTGCAGTGGCGCGAGTTCGATGCCTGGCTGGGAAGATACCCACATGGCACAACAGATCTCACCTGTCTCACCAGCTGCTCCCCTGAGCAGTATATTTCAGTCGATCTGCCTGTTCTGCTCCCCACTCTGTCTCCGGTGAACCCTCTTACCACCCCACACCTCTGACCTGTACCCCAGTTTGCATGCATAAATAAATTTTTTTTTTAAGTGAGAAAAAAAATCTTTACTGTGACTGTGAAGTTTATAGTCCTGTTTTTACAGATGAGGAAAGCTCTAAGAAGTACTGTGTTCATTTAAGGAATAGTTGGTGGGATTGCCCATATTATTTTCACTTTTTTACTCTTTGAGAACTAGTTGAACTTAAGTTAAATGTGAAAATGATTGTAAAGAAGACACAAATCATCTCAAATCTCAGCACTCTGAGACTGTCATTTATTAATGCTTTTGTTAATTCTCCTCCCTTCAAAAAAGAAAAAAATAAACCTGTATTGACTTTGAGGATTTTGAGTGTTCCATACTATACATTCTAGTTATTTCTTTTATTTCATATTCTTTACATGTTGTGGAAAATTCCTTCATTAGCATTTGCTTTACATTATGTTGCTTTTTCCTTGTTTCTGAAATAAACTATTTTTTTCTTGCAGAACCTTGTTTAATGAACTGAGGATTGTTGTTGAACATATAATAATGAAACCTGCTTGCCCTCTGTTTGTGAGAAGACTTTGTCTCCAGAGCATTGCCTTTATAAGCAGGCTGGCTCCAACAGTTGCGTAGCTTAACATCCAGCTAAGTTATATATAATCTAAGCATTATTTGCAGCTGGTACTTCTGGCAGTTTTTAATTTCAGGTGTAAAACTGACCTCAATCCATTTTACATAACTTACATAAGTACATCTCACTGGGAAAAAAATCATTTCTCTGGCATGTTAAGTCAAGCCTTTAAAAAGTTTCCGAGAAAATCTTACTGTTTTATGTTGTCAGTAATTAAGGAACTTTGTTCCTTGTAATAAGTGTATCAAGGATTTTTTTAGATGCTGCTGTGCCTTTATCATGAAGTACATTTATTTCTCTTGTAGAAATGGCTCTAAAATTTGTTTCAACTGAATTGGTAACCTGAATTTATATCTGGCCTGAGTTCATTATGATAATATAACATACATGAATTCAGTATATTTTGAGACAGTATTCTTTTGCCATTCATTAATTTTGGTTGATAAAGATTTTACAGACGTACTTCCCACTGTATTTAATTTCAAATTATTATGTAAAGTGACTTTGTGCTGCTTTGTTAGGACAGATTTACTTTGGATGTGTTATCATGAGAAATTCTACCCTATGTTGTGACTGTCCAAATTTTTGTTTTTCCATACTTATATCTGTGAGCTTGATTATGTTTTTTAAAAGGCTCAGCTGTCAGCTTGTTAACTAGTTGTGTAACTATTTGGGGTCACCTAATCCTTTTACATTGAAAGCAGAAGTCACACAGCTTTCTTTCAGAGATCTATTAAGTAGCATTTCTTAAGTAGGAAATCCTTCTTTTACAGATGTGGACACATAGTTCACCTAAGTTAGTAGAATTACCTAGATGAGATTCTTGACTGCCAGTTTTCTCGGTTTCTTAGGCTTGAATTTTAATTGACAATTGCGGCAGTTCAGATGCCTTTTGAAAGTGATGTCACTGAAGATTGAGCATATGACATACTTGGTTCCTGTTCTGATATAATAATGAAGATTATCCCATTGATTACATACTTACTCATCAAATCCGATTTAAAATGGTAAAATGAAAGGATTAATAGGTAAGGTAATTGGAAATGGGGCAAGAGGAAGAGTTGTGGGTACTAGTGTGCATCTAAGTTTTGTAATTCATAGATATATTTGGGGGAATTAGATGTATTATAAAACTGTGATTTGAGTTGCTTGATAAGTTCTGTTCATTGAGCTTCCATCAATTCCTTTTTAAGTTCATTCCAATCTTTATTACTATTGCATGATTGGAAATGTTTAAAACATCAGATTTTAGTAAGTAACGTAATGATTTTTGTAACCAATTTTTTTCTGTCTGCATGTGAATTTCTCAAAAACATTCATTAGTAACTTAATCGGTTACATCTGCTTTCTTTTTGTTCAGATTCTCACTATATAGAAATGTGATATCCTCTTGATAACTGTAACCAACTATTTTTGTATTTTTGTAATATTTATGTACTGAGCTCAAGAAGCATCCTCATAATATTCAGTTGATTGTATATGTGTGTGTGGCTGGCCTCCTTATTCACTATATGTTTAATGGTTTAAAGCTAAATTTTCTAGAGCAATAAAGTGACAATAATGTTAAATAAACAGTATATTATTGATTTCTAATAGTGTTTTTAAAATTAAGTCTTCAATTAAATTGTTTTGGCAGCTGAAGGCATATTTATTTTTAAGTTACCAACTTTGTGTTCTGTAATATTTTTGATAATTTTAGGTTTATAGAAGAGTTGCAAAATCAGTACTGAGTTCCTTATACCCTTTACTCAACTTGCCTTTAAAAGTTAATTTCATATACCTAGACAACATTTATCAAAAATTAAGAAATTATCTTGAACAGTACTAATAACTGGAGTACAGAACTGAATTCAGAATCCCCACTTTTTCCATTTCTTAATTGTCTTTCTGTATGCTCTATTTTTAACATGATAATTTATTTTTAATGGCCTGTTGTTTGCCAGTTTTGAGTTTTTCCTTTTTATTTTGGGAATTTCATTGACCAAAAAGATTTTCATAAAGAAAAGAACTCATACTGATTTTAAAAGAAATAATTTTATTATTAAAATTATAATTTAAAACACTGCTTTGTAAGTTTAGACTTTTAATCCCATTAATAGGATTCTATTTCTGATTTGCTCATGTTTGGCTGTTTAAGGAAAGCTTGATTTACAGATAAAGCACACTCATGAAAAAGTAAATTTTACAATTTGAGCATTACTGACTATTTAGTTTGTGTGAACTTTTAGGTAGAAATTCTGCAATATGGTTATGTACAGCTGGCATTTGGCTTCTAAAATTATAGTGTAACCTGTGTACACCTATCAAGTTAAAATTATAAAATACAGTAGCAGTATATGGAATGAATGTAGTAGGAGGAATTATAGCTTCAGTAGATGAACTTCTTAACTTGCAGGTTTAAAAAATGTTGATTTAACTTCTAGAAGATCTGATTCTTCTGAAAGTGTTATAGTAATGTTCTTAAAGCACTTTTAGATTAGACCCTTTTGGACAGGTAGAAGCCACATACAAATATTTTAACAAGGATTCTATATTCCTTTTATGTACTTGATTCCTCGTGAATAAACTATTTAATCAGTCCAAAGAGAAATTTTTAAAGAACAATTTATATTTAAATTTATGTGGAATAAATTTCACCAAGACACATGGTTCACGTGTATCTTGGTGTGGTGGTAATTGGGGATTACACCTCAGAGGAGAATGAACAACGGCATAATACATAAATAAGTAAAATAAAATAAATAAAATTCACCAAGACAGGTGCTTCTAGAAGTAAGCATGAAAGAAAGCTAATTTAAAAAAAAAATAAAGTTAGATACATAGGAACCTCCTTGACAGAGAAAGTTAAGGCAATGCTAATTTAAAGCTGAAGTTACACGTAACATAATAAAATTATCAACATACTTCCTTAAAAATACGAGTCAAAAATTCAGATTAGGTTTGTAAGTTTAAGATATTAATACTATTCATTCTGGCAAGAAAAATGAGTGTATATGTAATAAAACCATTAGAACTAAGAGACAAGTTTTTTAATGTTTGATATCAGATGAACGAAGTTAATTTTGAGGGACTGTGGTAAAGACTCTTATCTAACACCAAGAAATTTGATTATTTTCTAAAACTACCATCTTCCACCCCCCCTTAGAATCTACTCACCCTAAAATCATCACCTATATTTACACTAATTTTGATGCTTAACTGTAATGAAAACCTTAAGGGAGAAAGTAACCACAGACAATTACATTTGTCATCACTAGGTGGCACTCTTTCCTCAAGACCTCACCCCTCCACCCCCATTGTTTCACATGCCACTTTGCAAAGTTAAATGCCACCAAAAGTGCAGAGTCAGCCAAAAAGTTAAGGATTTGGGTTCCATGACCCTTTTTAATGTGTAATAACTCAATATTTAACATATTTAGTAAGGATTTACTGTGAGTACATTCTTCAAATACTGAAAAGATGGAAGAATTACGTCAGTATCTGTTTTCTAGGTAATCAGTAAAATAGGAGACATTTGGAAGTGGGCATCATTCAGATCATGGCCTCTCTGGTTTTTCTTTTTTTTTTTCCTTTTCATTATAAGTGCCTAAATCACCCAAACATATCAATTATAAATTGTTCTTCACTTTCAGGTATGTAGAAGAATGGTACTTAATTTTTTTTTCATGGTCATTTTGTAGGTACACAAGGCATAGTCAGTTTAACCTCTTTAAATTTAAATTTTTAATGATAACATAAAAGCATATTAACGTTTTTTGCATATTATATGAAGAATGGTAGTGGACTTTTAAGTTCAGTTTGAAGTTACTAAGACAACTAGTTTCATTGGAACATCATTGGAACTTCACTAAGATTAGGAGAACTGTCCAGAGACGATTCTATAAATAGTATGCTGTTAATAGTATAATAGTATGGAGAGAGTATACCAAAGGGATACATTAATAAATCCAGGAGTTATTTCCAGAGATAGTTTTAATGAGTAGTCCTCTTAGAATAATCTGGATGGAAGGTTAGTGTATCTGGTATTAAGGAAGAGAAAGAAGCTGCTAAAAGTTTGGAAGGTTTTCTGGTAGTAATTATTCTAGGACATGTTTATCTTTCAAGGTGTGTAATAGAACATACTATTTCTAAGTGAAGGATTTCTCTTGTGTAGTGCAAATAGGAAAACTGACCTGCATGGATGTGAGTTGATATAACAGGAGATAAAGTACAGTATTCTTTTAATCTAAAGCAAATTCTTTTTCTTAGAAAATGATAGGAAAAAAGTGATTGATGAATGTCTTTCCTAGAATCTAAAATTTAGCTCACATTCCAGGAGGAAAAAAGGGCCCAAGGATTATTTCACTTTCCTTCTGAAACTGATTTTTCTGATGGCTCAGTACTTTTAAACTAACCTTTTTTGCTTAGTTCACGCAGTTTAATTCTACACCTTGACGTTTTGTGTGTGTGTGACTTTAAAATAGAATAAAAGCTTTGATGTGAATTTTTGCTTACATATATATTTGTAAGTTGAGACCAAATGGGCAAAGTCTTGAGGAGATAACATTTGTAATATGTATATATAGATATTGGAACAAATGTAAAAGGGTCACAAAGATTAGAGAGAGAGTCATAACAAAACTGCTTGATTTATAAATGCATTACTTCTGGTGCTCTATATAATGGGATATATTGAACTAAAAAATCTGTACATACAGAATGTCAGCATTTCTTAGTAACTCCTCTTGAATCCATTTTTAATATCTAATATTATACAGGTTGGGGAGTTACACTCTTCAGGCCAGTGCTACCCAGACTATATAAATTTATAAAATAAATTGAAAAATTCATCATCCCCCCCTGTATTCAAGACCAAAGCACATAAATGCTAATGTAGGGCTCAGAGGGGAAATATATTTCTCCTGAATATTTGAGAAAATGTGAAGTCCTTTCAAGAGAATCTAATAAACATAATAATCATAGCCTGCTGACACTAAGGAAAAAGGACCTCATTCGCTCTTTCTTTTATGCAGCGATTTACTGGTCCCTACTGATTTCCAAATTGGATCACTCTAGTAAATTATCTATGCTGGTACCTGTGAAAGTAAGCCCTGGGATCCATATTTGTTTTGTGTTCTGCTTAAATCAGCAAGAATGATAAATTTGATGGTGTGAAATTGAAAGTGTCAAGGGCTTTCTTTGGTGATTGAGCAAAATAATGTCTCCACTTGTAATTTATTGTGACCCTTTTTCATTGTATGTGCTTTGTATATCTGATATTTATTTCAATACAAATTAAATTGTTGTTCCTTCATCTGTATTGTTATATCTAAGATTTTATTGATGTAAAAATTAAATTGTGTAATAAAAAATCTCTGAATTTAAGCAGATTTTAAAAATGTTATGTTGCAGGAAAAAACTACCATTAGAACTCAGCTTCCCTTTGTATTTCATTACCTTATTGTTAGAAATAAGGTGAATTTGGAAACTTCTGTTTTTCTCAGCTCATCGCAAATAATATAACTCATCATAGTATAATTTTGTGGTCTGATATGAAACTGGAAAAAGTGGCCTAAGTGAAACTGAGAAAAAAATTAGAGTGGATTTCACAGCTGTTTGCTTACTTGCTTTTGCACATTTTTTTGGAGGGGAAATATATAGCCTAGTGATGGATGAGTTATTTATAAGCTTAAAATGATTCACAATATACAGTACATCCAGTGTCAACACACTTTTGGTTTTTCAAGCAAAATGTCAGAGGGCCTTTTTTTTCTGTCAGTATCATGGCAAAGTCAAGGGATCAACTTATTACAGTTTTATTTGGGTTTTTATGCTCATACTTGCCCTAAGTTGTTTTTGTGGTATCTATAATTAACTGTACGTATTTATATAATACTAATGCTTTCAATAAGATCAATATATTTTAATCCTCTGAAATTAAAGTGTACAATTAACCTTGAAGCAGGTTTGTAAAACCATTCTTAGTCCATTTTCTATGTGCAGTAACTATAGTTAATCAAATGCTCAAATTTTAAATATGAGACTCTTGTTTTAATTACCAGCCAACTGCCCCCTGGTGGTAAATTCTGAAAAGTAATCCTAGTGGCTTTGCGTGCAATAAGAAACTGTAGAGGCGTAAAGAAACATAGCTTCTTGATTTTGAATTGGATTTTACATTAAATATCTAGTTATGTTATAGAGGACTTCTTACTCAGTTAAGCCTTCTAATATTAAAGTTTTTAGGACATTATTGCTTAGCAATTATAAATTTTCAAGTTGCCTGTGTACGCTAATGTATTTTTTCCATTGTATTTATGAAAGAAGTCGATTTTTTTTCTTTTAAGACGGAGAAATCAAAATTCCACTGACAAATCAGCATGTATTCCTGATTGATTATGTAGGAAACTATTAGAGTACAACCTTAATTCAGATCATGTTCATTGAGTGTATTTTTATATAAAGTCACAGTGGCAGTCTTCGAAAGCAGCATCCCACATATATTTAAAATGTGAGTATTCAAGTGATTAGTTCTTTTTTAAAAAAATATGTACAAATGATTCAGAATTTAGATACTTCCATACACTTGCTATTGGTACAACCTCAAAGATTTTCTTAGCCATTCTTAGATACTGCCATGAAGTTTTTTTTAAAAAAAGGTGAGATACTATTTTCTTGTAAATGAACATTTTTGGTGATGGTTCTCATAAATGGATTTTGTGAGTACTATCCTAAGGAAAAAAACATTGCATTACCATTTACACAAAATACTAAATTTTTTACCTTGAAATAATATATAAAAGTTATTTATTCTTGTGTCCATTCTGTATAATCTTATTTATAGATTGTTTAGCCCATATTTTATATATATTTTATTCTCACCATTTTTAGTCTCACCATTAAACAGAATATATATTTTGTCTCACCATTACAGTCTCACCATTAAATAGAATATATAAAAAGCTCTTTTATTTATATATATTTATATATTATATATTATAATATTATATATCATTATATTATAATTAATATTAATTATATCAATATAATTAATATTATATATATATATATAAAAAACATCATTCTTCTTTTTGTACAGTGTATGCTTTCTCCTTTCAGGTGTAGTCCCTGTAGGATTTCCACCACCAATTCACGTGTGAATCATCTCCATAATCCCTTGTGTTTTTCCTTCCTGTGTTTAGATCTCTCGCCCTCCCTTGTTTTGATCCCTCACCCTACCTCTCCCCTGTAGAATGTCTCTGATTTATAGTTGCCTAAAAAGCTCTTCCAAAGATTACAAAACAAGTTTGGGTTAAAATTGCCAAGTAAACCTGTTTATAAATCACAGTGCAAAATCACATAGAATCCTTTGGGATTTTGTTATTAAATATTAATGAAGGCTTTTACAAATAAATAGATGGACAGCATCCCAACTTTTCAACTAGGTATTTACTACTACTCAAGGAAAATTAAAAGGATAAAACCACACATGACATAAGCTTATTTAGGGGATCTAAAAAGGTCTAAAAAAAAGTTGGGTTAGCCAATGATAGGACTGTCCAGAGTAGGAAAGCAACTGAGAAGGAAACATGATTCTTCTAAAGGAATTCAAATTTAAAAATTCTTAAATACTGCTAATCACAATATGGACCCAATTTAGCTATGTGCCACTGTGAACTTGTGGTCTTTACTAGGCCGTTGAACACTGTTCAGTAGTAAATGGTTTTGTCAAGACCCTCAGACCACCTGTTCCAGTGTCATGGGTTGGATTACATTAACCCCAAGAACTTATTTCTTTTACCCACTGAAACAGGCATAACGATCCTTTACACTTCCTTCCTTGTCACAGACTTTGTCCCCTGACCTTTTGGGAAGGAAATACCTAAGTTTGAGCCAGTCTTACTCATTCTTTTGCTTGCAGTGATCACTTTGACCAGAGAGGATGGGAAGGAAAGGAGAATGGGCACCTTTCAAGTAGGAGATCTTTAGTTGAGTTATCCTTGGCACCTTTGCCCAATTGTGTGGTACAGAAAGACAAATACAGGAAAGAATTTTCTTTTTTTTTAAAGATTTATTTATGCATACAGGCCAGAAGTGTGGGGCAGCGAGAGGGTTCACCAGAGACAGAGTGGGGAGCAGCACAGGTAGATCGACAGAACACTGCTGAGGGGAGCAGCAAGCCAGGCAGGAGAGGTCTGCCGCGCCATGTGGGAATCTCCCTGGCTGGGTGGCCATGTGGGAATCTCCCTGGCTGGGCGTCGAACTCACGTCGCCGCTGCCAACAGCTCCACAGTGCAGCACTTAACCGCTGCGCCACCAGGGAGTCCCCAGGAAAGAATTTTGTTAAAACCTAGAGGTCAGCTTAGATGAAAGCCCAGCTACTTGAAAGGCCGGGGTGAACCATTACCTCAAACACTTTCTCTCTTCCTTAACTCAGTCCTGCCTATATTTCTTTTTTACTCTCTATCTCAGAACGTCTCTGGAATGTTTCTTTTGTCAGAGTCCTCAACACTCCTTTCTTGTTACTGGGTTGCATATACCTGGCAAAATCTCAACCACCAACCTGAAGTACACACACACGTTTTTCACTACACTTGTTACTAGTGTGTTGTTCAGATCCTCTATGTCTTGTCTTAGTTAAATAACCTTTTACTATTAAATACTCATGTATGTAGAAATCTCACTGTAATAACAGATTTATCAATTCCTCCTTTGTTAAAAAAATAAGTAGGAACATTTAAATAAATGTTCCATGGCTTTCTTGAGCATACGTTGAGTTGAATGGGACGGTGCCCAACAAGGTGATTAGTAATGCTTGTGGCAGGAGGTAGGGGAGGGCTCTTATAAGAGGAAATACAAAAACAAAGCAAAGAAATTATTTAATTGGATGGGGTACAGCTTAGGGAGTACCTCGTTTGAGAGAGCTAGTTGGATTGGTTGTTCTTAAGAGTCCAAGATTAAGACCCCATAGCTGGAACAGAATTTAGGGATACATTAAATAAAACAGTGACACTTAGTTTCTGGACTTGTGGACTTTGTGTGGTTTGTATAATGTGTCCTAAAAGTGGTTATGATTGAACATTCTTTGGGATTTTGTATAATTGGTCAATAATAAGATTGTTTTGTTGTAGATTAACCTACCTCTCCTATAATGAGGTGTTATAGTCTGCTCTGGGGTGCCATAAAAATACCATTTGTTTTTTGACTTAAACAATAAATTTCTCACTTTTAGAGGCAAAGAACAAAGTCAAGGCACCAACAAAGTAGATTTCATTATTCATTCATTCTGAGGCAGCTTCTCTGGGCTTGTAGGTGGCTACTGTCTCAATGTATGTTGATGTGGTCTTTCCTTGCTGCATGTATGGTGAGAGATGGTGAAAGATACCTCTCTCTTTTTTCTGTCCTGTTAGTTCAAGAGTCCATTCTTATGACTTCACTTAATTACATCCTAAAGGGTCCTAGCCCCAAGTATAGTCACATTGGCAATTAGGACTTAAATGTGTGAATTTGGTGATGGGAGGAACCCAATTCAACTATAGTATATGAGCATAGTGTTAAAGATACGTATGTAGATAATATTTTATTACTAAGAAACAAAAATGAAACTTAGAATATAGGAGAATGCCACTTTAGAATGTAGCAATCATGTAGAATTATGATTTATGAATTAAAGGATCTGGATGTGTTCAAGGCTTATTCCAATTATTGGTAGGTGACTTGAGGCAAGTGACTGAGTTTTCTGGGTCTCAGTTTCTTTGTATGTAAGATAGATAATACTTATCTCTTAATATGGCTAGTAAATTTAATAATGGATGTTAAAATGCTTTGTAAACTCTATTTCAATTTTTTCAACTCTATTTCAATTTTTTATGATGTTATCAACTTAGCATGTCTTGTATAAAGTAGGCACTGAAAAATATATTTTGCATAGTAATGATATGTCATTTTATGCATCAGATAGTGTTAACTTTAGTGCTCTGTATCAATGTAAGGGTCTACAGATTGTGTCAGTTATTCCTTCAGAATTTATCCAGAATGTTATTGCTTCTCTTCACCTGCTTCATCTTATAAATATCAAAGCCTAAAGTGAGAGAAAAGGGGCTAACGAAGCAGTTGGCTGGAACCCATTTTACCTAGTATCTTCTTCTGGGACAATCCTCATTTTGACTTCAAAGGATATATATTGGGCCTCCGTGGTGGCGCAGCGGTTGAGCGCGCGCTGTGGAGCTGTTGGCCGCTAGCGATGCCGGTTCGATGCCCAGCCGGGGAGAGTCCCACGTGGTGCAGCAGACCTCTCCTGCCTCGCCCACTGCTCCCCTCAGCAGTGTATTTCTGATCTGCCTGTTCTGCTCCCCACTCTCTCTCTGGTGAACCCTCTTGCCACCCCTCGCCTCTGGCCTGTACCCCAGCTTGTATGTATAAATAAATCTTTAAAAAAAAAAAAACAAAGGATATATATTGCCCACCCCCAATACAGCACTGCACATTATTATAAGTTAACATACCCAACTACCTTTATCTCTCTGTTAAAATAGCTTCCTCATTTTTCTCTTCTGCTTTTGGCAGCTCCCTTCCACTATTTCTGTTCTCAATGCAACAATCACAGTGATCTTGTTAAGTCACGCATCAGAACACATCTCCGCTCAGAATCCTTTAGTGGCGTCCACTGAAGTTCTTGCTGTGCCCTACCTGTGCCTACTTTATTTTTTTAAACCAGAGTCTACTTGATCACACTCTTCCTGATCCTCAATTCCTATTTCCTTTTCCACTTTCACTGTGCTCCAGACTCATTGGCGCCCTTACTCCTTGCAACATTGTAATTTATAGGAAAAAATATATTTTTAATCATGTAGATGACCAAAATAGATATTTCTCTTAGATTTTGGGGGGTCATCTGCATTTCCTGGCTCAAATTTCATGGAATTTCTTAATGTTGAGAGTGTTAAAGGTGTCCTTTGTGTTAATGAAGGTAATTTTTGGAAAACACCTGCGGGTCGGGGGGGTTGGCGGGGAGGCTGTTGCCAAGGTTACCAACTAAAATAGCCAGTGGGACTTTGAGTTCCAAACCCTGATGATTTCCTGGAAGAGAAGAGGGTCTAGAGGTGGAGTTCAGTGGCCGATTGGCAATGATTTAATCACTGCCGCCTATATAATAAAATCTCTATAGAAGCCCAAGAGGGAGGGGCTTCTGAAGCCTTCCAGATTGGGGAACCAGAGTCCTTTCACATGTTCCCGCCTTTGTTCCTGGAGCCTGCCTTATGTGTCTCTTCATCTGGATGTTGATTTGTATCCTTTCATATCCTTTGTTATAAATCAGTGATGTAGTGAGTAAATGAGTTTCCTGAGTTCTTTGTGCCATTCTAGCAAATTAATGGGACCTGAGGAGGGGGGCCTGGGAACCACTGCTTGACAGCCGGTTGGTGAGAATCACAGATTATCTGGGCTTGTGAAGTCTGAGGACAGGGCTGGGGAACCTGTCTGTAGCCAGCTGGTCAGTGCCTAAAGTGAATGGTGGTTTCAGGAGACTGAGCCTTTGGAACCTGATGCTATCCCCAAGTAGATAGTGTCAGAATTGAGTTGAGTTCTCAGCCACCCCGAGAGAATTGCTTGTCGGTATGGAGAAACCTCTGTAATCTCGTTCGAATTGGGTCCAGGAAACCAGGAATGTACTCTTCCTTGAACGTGCCAAGCACTTTTCTGTTTCATGTGTATATGCTTGTGTCCCTGTTACTTAGAATGTCGTCCGAGATACCCATTTGACTCATTCTTTCATCTGGTTCCTTCAGATCTTTATTTAAATGTCACCTTGATATGACCTTTCCTGACCACCCTACTTCACCCTACCTTTCTGCTAGCATTTATTTTTCTTCCCTGCTGTTTTTCTCTGTAGTACTTATCACAGTCTTGTAATGCTTATCATGTAGCTAGCATCATCATGTATTTATTTTCTGTCGCCCCCACCAGAGTGTAAGCTTCATTAGGTTAACAATCATTTTCTGTTTTTTAAATTATTTAAAAGTCAGCTCCTAGAACATAATAGGCACTTAGTAAATACATACTGAATGTTTGAGACAAAAATCCACCCTAGTTAAAAAGAAAAGGAACTTTTTTAAAGGATACTGGATAGCTAAGAAAATCTGGAAGGTGGGAAGAATCAGGCATGGAAGCTATATAGCCAGAATTGATACAGCTTCTTATGGCAGTTTCCACTGGAAACAGTTGCCATTACTGTGGGACTCTCTCCTGGACTTCCTGTCCCTACTACTTTCTGAAAACTGGATGCATCTTTACCTCACATCTCTTCCCTCATTACCTCATTAAAATATAATCCATGAGCTGCCTTGCATTCACCATTATTTTCTTTCAAATGAAAGCTGCTCAGATTTCTGAGGGTTGGTTGGAGACTCCACATCTGTGGACCTGTAGCTACAAAGAAAATGGGAAAGGAAGTCCCAGCCTCCTACCTTGAAGAGGTGGAATCACAAAGTAGAAAACCCCCTAGATAGTGGAATTATGTTCAGAATATACTGGGTAGCCAGGAAATATGATGAAAGTTCTTGCTGGTGCTGAATTCAATCCAGAATTTGTACCTGATAGCAACTGTTACACTGTCTGTTTTCAAATTTTTTATTATTTCAATTTTTTTATTCTTCCTGACCTTGTTTCTAAGCTTTATCAGTGAATGGCATATTTTCTCACTGGACATCCTAGTAAGTGGTAGTCAAAACCCATTGCCTGAAGTATGATTTCCACCATCAATTTGTACTCTTTGGCTGGGGTAGGGGGGAGGGCAGAGTGAGTAAACAACTTGATTGTTTACTACAGAAATGGAGTAAGTGTTAGCCCATAATGAGTAAAGCAGCAAGGGTGTAAACTACTGGGCCATTTCAGAGCGTTTTACCTGTTACCATAAAACTGCATTCAGCAGCTGAGTTGCTGAGCAAGAAGCATGCTTTGTGCAATTCAAATAGTATATAGAATTCTATGACTAGTCCTCACACTAGCCACTTTTTCTATAACCTTTATTTTTTTATTTCTTTTTTTGGAAAGAATGAAGCGGGGATGGCTCTGCTAAATTACTGGATATTCAGGTTTAGAATTCAGTGTCAGTACTGCAGTTTAGTTGTTGAAAATGTAGCTGATGCTACTGTGCAAGTTAATGAATAATTTTTTTTGTACTCTGGCCTCTGATTGCAATTCATTTGTCACAGCCATGTGGGTTTAGTAATTATTCCTTTGACACTTTCTGAAATGTTTTTAGCCGTATAAAACAAAAAATGGATTGCCTTTTTTTTCTTTGCTTTTATTTGTTTAGTTCTTTGCTATTTATTAAATTCTTCCACTTTCCCCAATTCTTTGGGAAGTCTCATGGCTCTTTATGGTCTACGTCTGTTTAAGTATGAAGAGGAATTTGAAATTCCTCGATTGATTTATTCTTTATTGTAAATAAATGAAAGCCATGGTCAAGCTTGTTTACCACTTCATGGGCACAATCTGGGCCTCAGCTTTCAAGGGAAAATTTGCAGCATATTATAAACTATGTCTTGGCTTCCTTTCTCCAAAATTTGCTCCCTCCTGATCAGGAAACAAGACAGGGACAGTATTCTTTTCTTCCCTTTTCAGTTTCAGTTAGAAGGAGATACGGATAGCCAGATTTAATACCGTGATTGCTTCAATTCAATCTTTTTTTTTTATGCAGGCTGAAAAGTAAAGGCCTAGATATTTTTAGAAAGAGCAAATAATCCATGTAAAATTTCACAGAAATGTGATATATATATAGGTTGATGTCAGACAAAAGTATTTCCATTACGCTACCCAAAGACAAGAAAAGGAATGTTGAGGTATTAGGAGAAAGTGTAATCAAGTTGGTTGGAACACAGAAGCTGTGATGGGACAGGTCCATACAGCTGAAATATTTGGCAGATGGATTTGCAAGAAGCTAAAATAGAGCAAGAAACGACCCCTGTTTATTTTTTTACCTTCCTATCCCCACTTGTATAGATATTTGAGGCAAGAAGATGAAAAGGTTAATAACCCCATTCCTCTCGCTGACTTCCAACAGTGATGCTAATGTAGGGAAATGACTTCAGGCAGGCACAGAGCTGGTGGATGGGAAAAACTGGCCATGTTAAGATGCATGTGTGAGAATTTAGGAATTTAACATACATACACACATATATATGCTTGGTGAAGCTGGTGGCACTGCCTATAACATGTAGTTTTGAACTGTGACTACTTTTCTTGAAAAAAGTAGGATTTTTTTCAATTGTGGCGCTATTCACATCTGAGGGACATAATTCTTTCTTGTGACAGGCCACCCTGTCTATTGCAGGATGTTCAGCACCATCTGTGGCTTTACCCACCAGATGCCAGTAGCATCCAGAGGTCACAAACAAAAATGTCTCCAGACATGCCAAAAGGTGCCCCTGGTTGAGAACCACTGCCACAAAAGAAATGCAGTATGGTTGGTGGGGGAATATAGGGCGTGAGCCAGAGCAGGCAGGCTGGTAAGACTGGAAGGGCAGTGCTCTGCGGGTGCTTACGGAGAAACCAGAGGAGGGGGATGAGGAAATTGAGTGGAATGCTGCAGATAGAACAACAACAACAACAAAAAGATCCTAAAGTCAAGAGAACCTTTTAGGAATAGATCAAAAGTCACGCACCATAAGGAGAAAGCCTGCTTGCGCTTGCTCTTCTATGGTGGGGTCAGGAAGGAAAACAGGCCAAGTATTTCTTTCTTTTTTTTTTTTTTACAAGCTGGAGTACAGGCCAGAGGTGTGGGGCGGCGAGAGGGTTCACCAGAGACAGAGTGGGGAGCAGAACAGGCAGATCAGAAATACACTACTGAGGGGAGCAGCGGGCGAGGCAGGAGAGGTCTGCCGCACCATGTGGGATTCTCCCCGGCCGGGCGTCGAATTTGCATCGTGCTGCTGACAGCTCCACAGTGCAGTGCTCAACCCATGCGCCACCAGGGAGGCCCCAGGCCAAGTATTTCTGATCTGACTGGTACAAAGTTGCTGTTTCCTTTCTATAGGTCAGTTTGCCTTATCTTAGCTCATTGCCAGTGAGGATGCATGGGAATCCCAATAGGTCTCACTGAGGGGAAACTTAATCCCAAGCAGTTCTGTATTTGTCAGCTAATGCCCAGCAAGCACTGGTAAACTACAATCATTGGATACAAACATATGTTTTGCCCTATGTTGTGCTGAGTCTTTAAAATCTCAATGTCATTTACTCTCTGTGATCCCATGCTAAGGTTTGTAGGATCAGACAAGATGCATAGTACATATAGGAGATCTCTCTGGTCTCAGCTCTCTCTCTACTGCTCAAAAAGTCCTGCAAACTCATAGCAATGGGGCAGGTCAGCCAATTTAGTGGTAGGTAAACATCCAAGTGAAGATAGAGATAGCAGTCTTTTAAAGACACCCCAAATTTTTAGAAGTACAATGGAATAGGTATAAATTTCCTAAGCAGAACAGAGAAAAAATATTAATGAAATAAATTGATAATTTAAGATTAAGAATTTCCTTTCATCAAAAGACAATGCTAAGAGAGTAAGATAACCCATAGAGTAGAAGATACTTGTAATATATATAACAAAGAAATAATTTCCAGGATATATAAAAAACTCATACACGTCACTAAGATTTCACACACTGCTTTTGGGAGTGTTTATTGGTACAACCCCTTTGGAAAACCGATAATAACTGCTAAAACTGGAAGTTCACATATCTCATGACCTAGTAATTTCAGTCCTAGGAACCTAACAGAAATATATACACAAATCCACCATAATTTGTTATAGCCCCAAACTGGTACTACTCAATATTACCCAATAGTAGAATGGATAAATTGTGGAGTATTTATACAATAGAATGAACACAACAACATGGATGAATCCTACAAACATAATGTTTACGTAGGGACCTCCCTGGTGGCACAAGGGGTTAAGTCTCAGCACTATGAAGCTATCGCCAGTCACGGCAGCACGAGTTCAATCCCTGGCCAGCGATCTAACCCACATGACCTCTCCTGTCTGGCTCACTTCTCCCCTCAGCAGTGTATTTCAGTCAGTCTGCCTGTTCTGCTCCCCACTCTGTCTCCGGTGAATCCTCTCACCACTACCACACCCACACACACCTCTGGCCTATACCCCAATTCTTGTATACATAAAATTTAAAAATCATGTTTAGATAAGTCAAACTCCCTCGTGTACTGTGAAGCAATTCATATGTATAAAGCCCCCAAACAGGCAAAAGTAATCTGTGTTATGAGCAGGATTAGTGGTATATTTGAAGGATGGGAGAGTAGTGATTGGAAGTGAGGCTTTTGGGAAGTAATGCTGGATACTGGTTACACAGTTTTGTTCACTATTTGAAATTTTTAAGAGACATGCCCTTAATATGTGTGCCTCCTTTTGTGTATTATGTTTCAATAAAAAGTTAAAATTTGGAAAACCTAATGAGAATTTCTTTTGGTGCCCCTCATCCACCCTGTGTATTTGGGAAAGATATTGACTCTCTTCATAAATGCTGCCCTAAAGTATCAAATCTATATATTTCAATCTCCATCTTATTTGTCTGAAGGATAAAGGTTATCAAACAGTTCAATCTCTTGATCCAGTAGTATTTAGTAACTTGATTTACCAAACTGTAAAGACTAATCCTAATCTTGTTCACTAACCTCTGAAGAAAGAGGTGGGAGGGTGAAGAAAATATATATATATAGATATTTATTTACATGTATACACACATGTATAAATGTATATAATTTTTCCCCCACCTTACTGGGCGAATTGCTGAAGATTATTGGAGAAGTTGAGAGTTGAATATAAGCTTGGATAATGGAATATGGTCATTAATGGATAAATCATTGTTCTTGATGGAAGTGGTAAAGAGTAAAACTGCTTAATGGTAATGGAGTACTACATGGTTATTTCACATTTCAATTGTGAGTGGGGAAAAAACTTTACAGAACAATGTGTGTGTATGGCAACCCATAAAAAAATAACCAACCAACCACCTATCCTCCCTCCCACTCCCCACTAGAGCACATACACAGATTTGGAGTCTTTCTTCTGATTCCCTGTTCTACCACATCCTTGTTGATTGACTTGGTAAAATCACTTGACTTCTCTGAAATACAGAGATGAGGATTATCAACCTTGTCAGAAACCTTATCAACTCCACATTTCTCTGCTTTTACTTACGGAGGGGAGGTTTGCCTGTATATGCAAAATGTATTTGTGCACACCCACAATGTTTGACTGTGTTTGTATAGCAGGGAGCGACACCCTTGGATATGGCCAGATAAGCCCCTTTTATCTGTGCAAACCATTTTCTTTTTAAGGTGGTCAGATGGGTTAACTACCTCCTACCTAATCCAACAGGCAAAAGAACACAGTGTCAACACATCAGTGTTTAAATTTGAATTTGTGTTCTTAGTAAGCTGCAAGAATCATTCTATTTTGTAACTATGTAAGTCAGTTTTCCAGATTAAGAGAGCCAAATTAGTCTCATGATCAGAATTATATTTCCCCAAAGGAATATATAGCATGAAAACATGGACTAGAAAAATGATAAAAGCAAATTTCTGATACTGTAACTTCTTCAGAGTTAATGGAAAACCTTGTGGGAATTGTGTATTGTAATAAGCAAGTGACACGTCATCCTTTCCTACTTTTATTTCCATCTGACTCAATAATTCCCTATATTTAGATATCTATATCACAGATGCTCATGAAACTCATTTAACGTGTTGATCACACATAAAATGACATAAAAGGATCTCAGCCTACCTTTCAGAAGACAAAGTCCACATTGTCATTTGAGACTTTTGAAAGACTTGTTATTTCCTTCCAAAGGACAAAACCCACTGAGTTAGTAAGCAAAGTGGTGGTTAAGAGCAAGATCTTTGTGCTCTAGTTTTTTCTTTTTTTTTTTAAGATTTATTTTTATTTAATTATGCATACAAGAGCTGAGGTATAGGCCAGAGGTGGGTGTGTGTGTGTGTGAGAGAGAAAGAGAGAGAATTCACTAGAGACAGAGTGGGAGCAGAACAGGAGGATCTACTGAAATACACCGCTGAGGGGAGCAGCAGGTGAGACAGGAGAGGTCTGCTGCGCTATGTGGGTCAGCTCCCAGCCAGGCGATGGAACTCATGCTGCAGTGGCTGCTGATAACTTAACAGTGCTGAGACTTAACTCCTGTGCCACCATGTGCCCTAGTTTTTTCTTTGATAAATTACTAAGGTGTTAGAAGATATGTACACAAAAGGTGTGACAACTAGTAGATGATCCCTATCCGTCCTACAAATAGCAGTATTTCTAATGAGTTACGTGTTTATTTTTAAATTTTGTCTCTTTAAGTAGAAAATAAACTCTGTGATGATGGATCTTACCTGTTTAGTACACATAGGCAGCTGCTGAGTGCTAAATATGGAGCATTAAAACAGTCTCTTGGTGAGGACAGGATTTCTTGAAGAATTCAGGGCCAAAATAAGTCTTCTAAAGAGCTCTAGTTAACATCGCCTTAATTTTCAGCACATGGGGAAAGTTGAAGACTATCCAGCGGGACAGTCTATGATGACAATGTATTTTATCTGAAGTCCACGGAAACTTTTTATTGTGTGATACAGCATTATGAGGATAACACTTTATTAGTTAACACACCATGATCCACCTTATTTTTCAAAGTTTTTGGCAAGTCAAGACTTTGGAGATTCATCAAAGTTGATGAACATAAATAAATTTATACCCCCATTTGACTATGGGAAAGGGGGGTAAGGGGAAAAAAAGCCTAACACATTACACAGCTGTGTTATTAAAGTTATTTTACCAATGCTGCAAAAAATGTAAAAATGTTTACCACAAAAGGAATAACTATTCTTTAAGAACAGACAACACATATAAATTAAAATTCTATTTTATATAATGAACCTCTAAGAAATTTTTATTAAAATGATAGTTGAAACTGTTAACAGGGTGGTCCCCAGGGAAAGAGGAAGTTCCAAGTTCTCTGCCCCACCCAAGGAAGGGTGGAGCTGAGCAGGGACGGGGGAGAAGCTGAGTAGAGGCAACTGGGAGAAGGAAGGAAGGATGGAGAGCAGGGAGACCTGGAGGCACATGGAGCAGAGAGAACTTGTGAAGAAGCTGGGCTTGCTTCTCAAACTTGACTTTGTACCAGAGACTTGGGGGATGTGGAAGAAGACATTTGAAACATGTGGATGAGAGACCCATGGGGAGGTAAACAATGGTAGGTAGCATTTATCTTGCTTTTGGTTTTGCTCTTTTCCTTCCAGACTTGTCTGGCCACCTCTGCCCTTTCCTGTGGGTCCCCACCAGAAGGTGTTTTAGACTTGTGCAAACTCTTGGGACCATGGCAGTCCTACTTTGGGCCAAGCCTGTTTGGCTGGGCATTTATTTACCCATGAGGGGATGGGTAAATTCAGGTGCTTGATTTGGAAATTATATTCTTTGTCTTTTCCTTCTCTTTATTGCACAATAATTGTATTAAAGTTCCTTTCCATCAAAGGTCTTACATACTAGAGTATGTTTTGTCTTGATGCAGCAGATGGCAGAACCCCTTAAAGCAGGCAGGTTTGGAGATTCCAGGGTGTCCCTCACTCTGCTGAGTAACAAAGCTAGGGATTAAGTTAAGAACCCAAAGCATTTAGGTAAACATTGTAGTAAATAGCTACCTAGCTATTTACATGCAGTTACATAAATGTAGAGAAACTGTTGGAGGGAAAAAGGATGTTTGCAACAAACTCCACAGATAGGTTTATGGATCCCACCTCAGACCCAAGAGATCCAAGACACTAAGGGCTACTAATCCCTTAATGCCATCATCATCTAAGAGAGGATTACTGGGAACTGAAGTGTGGAGCTGAGCAGGAGATAAAAAAGCTGGAGAAGAAGAGAGACGAACACTCACACAGAAGACAGGAGGATAAGGAAGAAGGATGGAAAGCCAGAAGAGGCACATGGAGCAGAGACTTGTAAAGAAGCTGCACTGGGGGGCCTCCCTGGTGGCGCAGCGTTTGAGCTGCGCTGTGAAGCTGTTGGCACTTTCGGGGAGAATCCCACATGGTGTGGCAGACCTGCTGTGGCCCGCTGCTCCCCTCAGCAGTGTGTTTCTTCTGATCTGCCTGTTCTGCTGCCCACTCTGTCTCTGGTGATCCCTCTCGCTGCCCCACGTCTCTGGCCTGTACCCCAGCTTGTATGTATAAATAAATAAATAAATCTTAAAAAAAAAAAAAAAGCTGCACTGGCCTGGACTGATTGGAAACAGATGTGGGTGAGAGAGGCATAGGGAGTTTTACTATGGCAACATTGATACTGGTTTTGATTCTGCTCTTTAACTCCCAGAACTGGCTGTTTCTGACCCTTTTGTATGGGTCCCTGCCAAAAGGTGTTTTAGGCTAGTGGCTGGCTTTCAAGACTTGCTTTGGGCCAATCCCATTTGGGTGGACTTTTACCCATGAGGAGTTGGATAACATTGGGTGCTTGATTTAGAAATTATATTCTTTGTCTTCTGTCTTTTCTAATTGTATTAAAGTTTGTTTCCACAAAAGGTCCTATATGTTTTGTATTGATGCAGTGAATGGCAGAACCTATTTAGAACAGGCAGGTTTGGGGTTTCGGGGTGCCCCTTTCCCTGCCTTGTAGCAATATCAGGGGTGCCCTGAAACAGTTTATTTTTGTCAGCCCCTTAGAAACAGCAATGCGCAAAACATAAGATTCTGGCATCATGACCTTACTTTCTTTTCTGTGAGACAGCTCTCAAAAAACCAAATTCATCCAAAGATAAAGATCTGATTGGGGCCTCCCTGGTGGTGCAGCCGTTGAGCGCTGCGCTGTGGAGCTGTCGGCAGTGCACGATTCGAGTTCGAAGCCCAGCCGGGGAGAATCCCACATGGTGCGGCAGACCTCTCCTGCCTCGCCCGCTGCTCCCCTCAGCAGTGTATTTCTGATCTGCCTGTTCTGCTCCCCACTCTATCTCTGGTGAATCCTCTCGCCGCCCCATGCCTCTGGCCTGTACCCCAGCTTGTATGTATAAATAAATAAATCTTAAAAAAAAACTGATTGGTTTTATTCAATAGATTGATTGGTTTAACATTCCACTTATGAGAGGCTGAAACTGCAATGAGGTCAAATAAGTATTGGCAGGGCTTGACACGTTGTGGGAAGCCTTTTTATTTAATACCGAAAACGAAAAAAATTTCAAATAGTGATACGTGTTTTGAGAAAAATTATACAGGGCAACGGGATAGAGCATAAACAGGTTTACTCTAGGGTGGAAAAGGAAGGTGGCTCCAGATAAAGACTTGAATGAACAGGTAGGAGTAAGAGTGGCAGTGAAAACTTTTCCGGTCTCTTTCTGGAACCAGATGGACTCTTGTTCCAACGTGTACACATCTCTGAATACCCAGACAAATCATGGACGTGTCTCATTTTGCTAGATGACAAAGACTGGAAACTAGCAGTGCAGGAACTCATTCCGAAGCATCTGCATTCGTGGTAATGGCTACACAATGGTGTTAGGAGGACAAACATGTTACCGCGGTAAAGTTCGGGCAGTACAGCAGCCAGGTAGCCTCCGCTTGGGCCGCTCCAGGAAGGCTCCGGGGAGAGCGGCTCAGAAGGCCAGTGTCCTTCCCTGCTTTTTCCCCACTTCCAACACCAGATGCAGGTTTCCAGCCCAGGAAAAAAGATGGAAGTAAGGCAGGGGCCCCCAAAGATTGTCACCTTCTCCCCAGGCTTTACAGGTTGTTAAGATACAATCAGTTCGCGCGATGATTTCCAAGCAGGGCGCAGGCGTACACATGGCAGATGGCAAATTGCCCCGTAGCCACGCCCCCTCAGCTGGTCGGGGCCGCCCGCGAGGTCTCCCCGTGCGTGCCCCGAGCTTGCGTCACTTCCTCTTTCTCCGCGGCCGGTGTAGCTAAACGACGTGACGGCTTCCGGCTCTCTGAAGCCGCCTCGGGCGGCGCAGGCATCGATATTCGTAGGTGTTCGGTCTATGGAGTCAGCTGGTGCCGGCGGCGGCGCTGAGGCAGGCGGTGGTGTCCGTGTGGGAGCCTCTGCCCCGCCAGGATGTTACCGGGCTTGGCCGCCGCCGCTGCGGCCCACAGATGTAGCTGGTCCTCCCTGTGCCGGCTCCGTCTGCGCTGCAGGGCGGCGGCCCGCGGCTCCAGCTACCGCCAGGGTGAGTGTCCCATGCCGGCCGCTGCCTCCGCGGAAGCCGGGCTGGAGGACCAGGCCGGGCTTTGCGCGCGGCGCCTCTCCTCGGGCAGTGCTCCCGCTGGCCCTTCCCCGACGCTGCTACCTTTTTCCGGGCCTCTGTCTTTGCATCCAGCTGTCCTGCCCGCGGGGGCTTCTGACAGGCCGCTCTGACTGCTCTCACCTGTGGTCCCCGCGGAAAGTTGCGGCGACTCGCGGTTGAGTCGCATCCGTGAAGCCGACCGCTTCCACTGAAAACGTTAGGCGCACTTTGCGATGTCTGGTGAGCACCCTCTTAGGCAGGGGCATGTAACTGGCGCCACTGAGTTCCTGGGTCTTGGGAGCTCGCCTACTCGTTCATCTTCTTTGAACACTTTTGACCAGGTAGATTTTTATTGCTCTGCTCCTTTTTTCATACTCCCAATTTGCTTACTTACATTTCCTAAGGGGAAAGAGGTCTGGCTGCATTTACAAATCATTGTTAGATTTCAGGGTATGACCTTCCACAATCATTGAATGAACTCTGGTTTGGGCAGAAAGACGAAAGAACTCTTTAGTTGTGTTGAGCAGTCTTTGGTGAAAAAGTGTCTTCTGGAGGTGTAACCCAGAAAAAGGTGTTTGACGGGAATTTTTATCTCTCCATCAACATTTGTTCTTAAGTTTGTTCAGCAGTTTCCAACATAACATTGAACTTGTAAATTTAAATCAGGCTTATCCCCCCCTTTTTTTTTGGCCATTGCTTAGCTTGCTATAGCCTGAGAACTGGTAGGAATGAGGGAGACGACAGTCACATCCACTCTGAATCAAATTCTCCAGATCTTGGGCATGCATAGAGTGTTTAGAGAACCACTTCCTAAATACTCAAAACATTGGTAGCATGTTTATGACTTCACAGTAGAAGCTGGAAGTTACAGCCATTCAAATTTATAAGTATTATAAGTTACACTAACTCATTAGAATATGTATGGTTCTTTTATTCGCAATGAATGTAAAAACTGACTCCTGAAATTTTATATGAATTAATTTCAACAGCACTGTTGTCAGAGCTTTTTGGTAATGATAGAAACTGTTTAGAATTTTCCTGTTTTGGCAGTGTACCTGGTTCTCATTTGACCAAAATGAGTCATCTTGGTTATAATTCCCTAGTAAACCTAGCTTCTGTTGACCAAGCTTCAGTATTTTATATTTAAATTAGGTGTGGTGGCTGAATTTTTTCTAAACTACTCCTTATTTGTTGACTAAAGTTGAAATAGAGTAATTTATAATCCCTCTTTGTAGTTTGTCACTGCTTCAAAAATTACGTGCTCTTTGTCTCATCCATCTGTGAACCACAGATAATAATTACCTACTTCACTAGTCATAATGACTTTGCAAAGATCTTTGGAATGTTTATTACACGAAAAAATATTTTTACATTTAAAAATACTGAGTGGATTTTAAAAATAACTTTGTTCGTGAAAATTTAGCTTCAGTAATACTGAAACAATATTTTAAAGGGCAATCAAAATTATGGTAAAAATTTTAAATCATTTGGTCACTAAGTTGGATGCAGGTACGAAGCAAAGTATATGTGAAGGACTTCTGGGGGAAAAGTCTAAAATGTTTTTTCTGTTAAGATGCAATTTATTCTTCTAAAATTATGTGGCAGGGAAAAACTTAAAAAGAATAAGGAGAGGAGGAAAATTTGAGGGGAAAAACTAAACTGAATTAAACACTGAAAATGCTTAAAGGTAAAAACAATATTCTGAAGCATCACCATGCAAAATATAATGTAAACCACATGTCATTTTGAGTTTGAGAGCCATATTTTAAAAAGTGAAAGTAGATGAAATTAACTTTAATGTTTTATGCAGTATACTGAAAATATCTTGACATGTAATCAGTATAACAATTATTGAGATATTTTCATTATTTTGTTTTGTACTAAATCTTAAGAGCCCTGTGGGTATTTTACACTTCTAGCACATCTCAGTTTGGACTGTCCACATTTCAGCAAACAGTGACTTCTTGTATTGGACAATGCAAATATAGTGTCACTAATTTATAAAGAATGTTTATAAACCAGTGTGCATTTTAGTAGAAAAATGGGCAAAGGAAATAAATAAGGAATTCAAATGACCAATAAAAATGCAAAAATGTTCTGTATTCACTAATAAGAATGTAAATGTAAGTTTACAACTATACTACTTTTGGACAGTGTCATATTGGCTAAATTTTTCATAATGACAGTACCACATTGAGGGTTCAGGAAAGCAGGAGCTCATTAATACAAGTTGAGACATAGTGGAACAGTTGTTTAGAGGTTAGTTATTTTTTGTATACAAAGAACTTTAAAGGTTTATACCTTTTGACTCAACAGTTCCACTTCAAGGGGTTTACTTTAAAGAAATATTCAGACAGGGCCTCCCTGGTGAGGCTGCGGATTGAGCACAACACTATGAAGCTATCTAGAGCACTGCAGCACAAGTTCGATACCTGGCCAGGGAGATTACCACATGGCGCAGCAGACCTCTCCTGTCTCACTCGCTGCTCCCCTCAGCAGTGTACTTCAGTTAGTCTGCCTGCTCTGCTCCCCACTCTGTCTCTGGTGAATCCTCTCACCACCCCACAACTCTGGCCTACACCCTAGCTTGTATGCGTAAATAAATCTTAAAAAAAAAATTCAGACATATATTAAAATGTGTGCACAAATTCATTATTCATAGTTAGTAAATTGATAACATTTATAGTTATGAAGAGTTGAAAACCAGAATGTTATGGTACATTTATTGTGGCAGAATATGCAAGAAACTCATAATTTAGAGTATTTAGTGACATTAAGAAATGCTCTTGTATAAATAGATAAAAGTTAATAGGTAAAACTAGGGGGAAAGTAGGAATATATACTGTTTTATTAACAGTGGTTTCTCCAGAAAATTTTATGTGTTTTTCATGTACTCTGCAATAAGCATATAGTTTTACATAATAAACGTTATTTAGTTTTTATAGTATATATACCTTTTTATTAGAAGGCTTCTTTGGCTTTGCATAGATCTTTTTTTTTCCAAGTATTTGTATTCTTTTTTTTTTTTTTTAAAGATTTATTTTTTATTTATACATACAAGCTGGGGTACAGGCCAGAGGATGGGGTGGCGAGAGAGTTCACCAGAGACAGAGCGGGGAGCAGAACAGGCAGATCAGAAATACTCTGCTGATGGGAGCAGCGGACGAGGCAGGAGAGGTCTGCCGCACCATGTGGGATTCTCCCTGGCCGGGCGTCGAACTCACGTCTCCACTGCCGACAGCTCCACAGCGTAGCCCTTAACCGCTGCGCCACTGGGGAGGCCCAAGTATTTGTATTCTTTTAACAAAATTTTAAGTTGGGAGGATGTTTCTTTAGCTACTACATACCTAACCAGCAGTTAAATGCTTTTGCTTAAATCCCACATTAATAAAAGTAGTTTTTAAATAAAAAGAAGTCAGACTTCTCTGTTTTATTCCAGTCTAATTCATATTTATTACCATAAAAAAGTAATCTACAAATTTTACTTTCTGTCTTAGGCCACCCCATCTCTTTAAATAATAAAAAAACATTGACAGTTGTGAAAGGACATTTTTTTCAGACTGATGTATCATTCTTTGTAGTTCAAGTTAATGACAGAATTTTTAACTGTGAAATGAGGCTAACCATAATATGTACCTCATGGGGTTTTTTTTGAGATGATCACTCAGCAAAGAGGGAACAGGCATACGTTTTGGTTGTATAGTGCTGAGCAAAGACAGTTCCCACCATTGTTGGGCAGACATTAGGATTGAGAAAACTAGTGCTATAAAAGAAATAAATAGGGTAATGGGCTAGGACACAGATAGGAGGAGTCATTTCATTAGATATACTGGCTTAGGACTGAACCTTTCCCAAAGATGTGGTGACTAAGCAAGACATGAAAAATAAAAAGGAACAAGCTAGGGGTAAAGAGGAAAGACCAGACTGATAATGTTCAGAGCCAGAGAGGAAGCTGCTTCAAGCTAGGGTAAGGTGGGGGTATATGAAATGAGGTTTGAAAGATATCAGTCTTTTAGGCTATGGGTTTAAAAAGGCAGTGTTTTAAAAATATTCTGATTATGGATGGAGAATGGATTGGGAAAGGAGGAGTATATATATGAGCTATTATAATTAGGGGAATAAGGTTGTGTGGGTGGGCTGTCATGGTTAGCAATGGAGATGGAGAGACATAGATGACCTTGAGATATGCTTTGGAATAGAAAATGTGATAATATGCAGATAAAACATTCTGGCACCTGATAAAGTCTTAATATATTGGATGTTGTTTTTATCTTTTCTAAGCAAGTATTTTTAAAAATTAAGTAGAATGTATGCCAAGAAGAAATACAGGGACTTCCCAGCATCTCCTTTTTACTTATAACCTTAAGGTTTCCCTATTGCTTACTTTGTTCTAGAGAAAATCACATTAGCAGTGTTGAGCTCTATGCTGAGTTACCTAGTTTAAATCATACTTTTGCCTGCTAGATGATTAAGCATAAAGGGATTTTCCTGCATTTTTTAGCTAGCTGAAAGCATAAAAGTAAATACTAGCTAATATTAGTTGTTAATCAATGGATATATTTTTAGTTTTTTTTGAAAAATTTCAAGTGTTTTTTTAAATACAGAAAACTGTAAGGTATAAAGTAAAAATTAAGGATATTCCAGAAAACTTCACCAGTCAAATTTTTATAGTTGATACCATACTGTGTTATGATATACAGTGTTTTGCTCCCTGTTTTTTTTTTGGTACAATATTTAACATGAATGTTTTTCCACGTCATTAAAAGTTTTAAATGTGGGCTTCCCTGGTGATGCAGGGGGAAAATTCTCAGTGCTGTCAAGCTGTCACCAGCCACTGCAGCATGAGTTTGATCTCTGACCAGAGAGCTAACCCACATGGCACAGCAGACCTCTTCTGTCTCACCTGCTGCTCCCCTAGCAGTGTATTTCAGTAGATCTGCCTCTTCTGTTCTTCACTCTGTCTCTGGTAAATCCTCTCACACACGCACCCTGCCCTCTCTGGCCTACACCCCAGTTCTTGTATACGTAAATAAATAAAATAAATCTTTAAAAAAAAGTTTAAATGAATACATAATGAAAATATAGCACCTCTCATAACTTAACCATTCTTCTTATAGGGGCGTTTAATTTGTTTAGTTTTTGCTGTGATAAGATCTTTGCATTCTATAGTATTATGTATTTTATGGGCCATGTGCTATACTATGCTTACTGGTGTCTTTTTCATTCACATTTACTAACTTTAAAAGTGAATATAGCAATTATTTAGTATTCAATACGACAATGCTTTAGAAATGTTTGGGGGAAGAAACTGAAATAACCTCTTAAGAGACTGACCTCTGGAAGACTTAAGCTACAAGTTTCACTCTGATCCTGAAATTAGCCAGAAATAAAACTGTCCAAACTTCAAGAATTCGTTTGTTTTAGTTATTGTTACAGAAGCAACATACACAGCAGACTGAATTGTCAGTTTGCATGGGAGTTTCTTGTCTAAGAAAGAAGGCCAAATTTCCTCTGAAAGACAGGGTAAGTGGTAGGTGCAAACCAGAGTGGAGAAAGGACAAGTTCTGATCAATAACAATGATCTTTAGGGGCTGGAGAGGCAGTAACAGTAAAGTAAAAGCAATGAAGACTGACTGTTAAGAGTAGACTAATAAGATTCCCGCAGGTGTACACAATAAAAAGATGCCCTTGCATATATAGCAATCAGCAGGTCCTTGCCCAGGCCTTTGTGTGCCAAACTAAATACTGATCATCTGTATGTAGTTTAATTTAGAAGTCACCTTGATGAAACAGTATTAATATTGTATATTTTTTACTTTATTTCTGCCTTCTAGAATTAATCTGTTTAGCAAATGGTTGTTAGATATTTTTGTTAAATATTATGCCTTATTGAAGCAAATGCATTTGATTGAATCAAATGTCCTTTGCATTTTTTTTATTTTTTAAAGGTTTTATTTTTTTATGCATACAAGAACTGGGGTGTAAGCCAGAGGTGCAGGGGGTGCCAGGACTCACCAGAGGCAAAGTGGGAGCAGAACAGGCAGATCTACTGAAATACACTGCTCAGAGGAGCAGGGGTGAGGCAGGAGAGCTCTGCTGTGCCATGTGGGTTAGCTCTGTGGTCAGGGATTGAACTCATGCTGCTGTGGCTGGTGATAGCTTGATAGTGCTGAGACTTTAATCCCTACGCCACCAGGGAGGACCCTTTGTTGTTGTTGTTGTTGTTTTTTAAGATTTATTTATGAATAGAACTGGGGTGTAGGCTAGAGGTGCGGAGGATGAGAGGATTCACCAGAGACGGGGTGGGGAACAGAACAGGTGGATCTACTGAAGTACACTGCTGAGGGAAACACTGTGGGAGATGAGAGCTCAGCTGCACAGTATGTGGGTTAGCTCCCTGGCCAGAATCTAACTCAGGTGGCAGTGGTGATAGTGCTCAGACTTAACCAGGGAGGCCTCCTTTGTCCTTTTTAAAATATAAAATGTTAAAAGTGATAATGTGTTCTGCAAGTTCTGTGTAATTTTTGATCTCATGTTAATGCCAGATGTGTACTTTTAAAGTTGCTGATACCTGAAATTCTTCTGAAGTTAAAAATTAAGGAGTTTTTGAAACAGCTAGTAATCAGAAACTATCAGATATTACTAGGATAGTGTCAAAGGGCTTTGAAGAGACCCCTACTGGTCAAAATGGTACATTTCAAACAGAAATCGAGGTAATCTCTAAAATCAATTGAAATACATCAAATGAGGTTTAAATCTGTGATATCATAGTGATATATATTATATATATACACATACACACACAGAGATACATTAATCTCATTACTATAGGATGTAAGATAATGAACTCATTATTTTGAGAACTGGTAAATAAAGGGAAAGAATTGAGGATTCAACCTGACTTTCCTATATGAACTATACTGCTCGATAGTCCAATAAATGAGAAAAAATTTCTCTTTGTAGAAATAATCTTACTAATAAATGAAGGGATAAAATTAGAGTATCACCATTTCCTAATCTCCCAATGAATAAATGGTTCCAACACTGAATAGCAAATCACTATCACAGGTAGACAAGGAAATATTATGTGGCTCCTGATGAAATAGCCACCACAACTTATGAGTGATTTTATTCTCGTAAAAAGAACCTGAATTTGTATAAAGCCTTTACATGAATCAATTTTTAGAAAACGTATAAGAGCAGCACAAATGCATGTAGTTCAATTAGCAAAATTTAGACTGGGAAACTACCAGAACAAAAATTCAGGACAAACATGTGTCATCAATAGATAATACTAAAAAAGACATCCTGTCATTTAAAAGAATTTTAAAAGACACCCTAATCTGTAAGAGCTGTGGACCTTATTAGTTTCCACAAATGTCTTAACATTTGTAACAACTAGAAAATTGAAACTGAAGATATTTGATGACTGTAGAAGGCAGGAAAAACCAGGGAGCACAGTTTCTCCATGGAGCTGCACAGACGGGTCTAAAGAGAAGGAGGCGCTTTGGAGCCCTCGGTGGCTTTTTATGCTTTTTAATGGTTTCTTGTGGAGAGGCAACCAGGTACAGGACAGGCAATGGGGCCTGGGGGCCAGGAGGCTGGCAGGCCTCCCAGCCCCAGGCAAATTTTCACTCTCTGAGCTCTCTGGCAGTGTCTCGTGGCCTCTGCTTCTCCTCTGTCTGTGCCGCTTCTTGCTGCTGCTGCTGTTCTTCCTCTGCCTATAAGCCCATCCTCTGGCTCAGGTGCGCCCGCTCACACAGACCCATACCCTATTCCAGGTGTCTGGCATCAGGCGTGCATGTAGGCCTTCAGAGTTCCATCATTGGGGGTAGGGTGGAAAAACCTGACAGTTCTCACCCTACAATGACATTAAAATATTGTTTATGATTAATGCTTTGCTTGTGGTGGTGGTATGT
The DNA here is from genome assembly GCA_004024925.1 of Scalopus aquaticus. Taxonomy (NCBI): domain Eukaryota; kingdom Metazoa; phylum Chordata; class Mammalia; order Eulipotyphla; family Talpidae; genus Scalopus; species Scalopus aquaticus. Next base: position 160,330 of record PVIJ01001897.1, read on the forward strand.
TTGTTAACAAAAGTTCTCTTAAGAATACACACTAAAATATTTAATGAAAACTTATGTGTGAGACTTGCATTAAATTAACACTATTATTAAAGGCAAACACCAAAAGAGCAAAGAATGGTACTGGGTAAAAGTGGAGGTTAAATGGGTGAGGAAAAAGTGAATGGTTACTGTAAAAAAAAATTAACATGGAAGTGAGGAGAGAGTGGTGCAGGTAAAGATGAGACAAGATTGACTATGAGTTGATAACTGTTAAAGGTGAGAAGCGGATATGTGGAAGTTCAAACACCTTTATATAATTTCTATGAAAGTACTCTGTCAGTGGGTAAAGAAAAAGTGTCAGTGGCACATTGTCTTTGGTTATTATCACGAAAGATATTTTGAATAAGACTGGCAAGTCAGACCACCAGTGGCCATGGTGAAGATGCTTTTCTGGAGGGTGGGTTTCTTAGGAGAATTATTTGATTTTAGCCCCTGCTTCACTAATTTCACTAGTAGGCTACATATTTTAATATATAGGAAGATAATATTGTTACGTTTGGCTTTGCTCAGCCTTTAGAAATAGAGGCAAATCACAAAAAACTCACTAGATCTTCAATGGTTATTTGCCAAATAAGTGAAACACCGTGTTTACATAGAATGTTTTTCAAGAACACTTTTAAGCCTGAAACTTGGGTTAATGCTTATGCTGCCACATGTCCCTTGTGTTCTTTAAATGTTCAGTATTTGCAATATCTGATGTTCCTGATGAATGCTTGAATCTCTAAGAAAATATTTATTTTTCTTTATTTCTGGAGGCATATATCTGCACATGTACTTGCAAAAATTAACATTTTTGGAAGATTATTATTATGCAATTAGAAAAGTTTCAACTCACTCTTGGGAAAACTTGACTACTTTTTAATTGTATAATTACATTATTTCACCTAAAAGTAGAAATATGTAAGTTATATCTAGACATGGTTTCAAGTTCTAAGTACTCATTGTAAAATAAAAAAGAGGGTTACCTGAAAGTAGAGACAGATTTACTTTTCTACCAGTTCAGTGCATCTGTGGAATTTGTTTTCCTACTGTATTTCAGCCCTCCCAAGCCCATAGCCAACCCAGATGCAGCAGCTGAAGTACTTTATAATTAGTCTTCTGTCCTTCCCTCAATTAAAATTCCTATATACTGAGGAATTACACCAAATGTTGATCTAATTATCTGATTAAAACAATCAGTGACAGTATAAATGACTGATTAAGATAATTCTTTTTCACTGAAAGGAAAAAGAACTAAGTATCCAGCTAGCAGGAAAAGGACACTGGGTAATTTTGAGTAAAAAGCCTTCATGGGTGCTCCCGTCCTCCAGAGTTTTCTGTTCTGCCAAGTATATTATAGTATGCCACTGTTTTTAAAACATGCAGCCAGTATACAAATTAAAGAATATTGTATGCCAGAGGCCTTTCAGAATAACCAAATAATGTTTTATTTGATTTTTTAAAGTTTCCATATAAATAAATTTACAAATTAGAGAAAACAGTAATCTTACTCTTTACAAAATGTCGTCTCTGTACACCTAGGAGGTCACTGAAACACCTCCAGTGTCCATAGTGACTTGGCATTGTGCATTTGGGTATAAAATACCTATTACAAATTTGTTTGAAATTAAATTTTTGTTTTATTTTAGAATGGCAGAATTTAGTGACTTATGGAAGCTTTTCAAACTTGGTTCCCTGTAATTACCCATACATCTGTACACAGAGGCGAATAAAGTATTCCACAGATGTTCAGAAAGAAGGCCAAGGATCACAAACTCTCAGAGTAGAAAAGGTACCATCAATTGATGAAGCAGGTAGGTATACATATTTTAAATCTTTTCCCCTGTATATTGGAATAGTTGGCATAAGGTTATTTGTTCCTTGAATGTTTATAGAGCTTGCCTGTAAAACCATCTGGATTAGTGTTTTCTTTGCCAGGAGCTATTAAACTGCCATTTTAATTTCTTAATTTTTCTATTTCTTTTTGACTCGGTGTTGGCAAATTCTGTTTTTTTTTCCCCCTAGGAATTTGACCACTTAAATTTAATTTTTAATTTATTGGGTTGAAGTTCATAATACTCTATATATGCTTAATAGTATATGCACTTACATCCTTTTGTAGTCCCAGTGGTATTTATCTTTTTTTTTTTTTATTATGCCAGAACTTTGTGCATTTTATTTCATTTATTTTTTTAAAGATTTATTTATTTATGTGTACAGGAACTGGGGTGTAGGCCAGAGGTGTGGGTTGATGAGAAGATTCACCAGAGATAGAGTGGGGAGCAGAACAAGCAGATCTACTGAAGTATACTGGTGGTAAATTTGACAGTCTTTTTTTCCCTAGGAATTTGACCACTTAAATGTAAGTTTTAATTTATTGGGGTGAAGTTCATAATGCTCTATATATATTCTTAATAGTATATGCACTTCCTTATGGTTCATAATACTCTATATATGCTTAATACTCTATATATGGTATATATGCTTAATAGTCTATGCACTTACATCCTATGGTTCTCCCTAATTTTTTGCTTTATATATTTTCCTTGTTATTAAATGCATATTTAGGATTGCTGAATTACACTGATGAATTATACCCTCTATTCTTATATAACAATTGCTAAATTACATCTCCTTTTTTTTAATTATTAATATTTACCCGGGATAGCTTTTCCTTTCTTTGACTTTAGCCTTGCTTTGTCCTAATTTGATAATCTTTGTTTTTTAATGCAAAGTTTAGTCTGTTAACTTTTACTATAATCACTAAATGTTTGGGCATATTGCTGTCAGTGTATCATAAGCTTTTCTTTGTGTGTGTTATTTTTTAATTCCTCTTTTGCCTTTTAAAATTTTTTCTTTTTTTCCTCATTCTGTTATTCCTTATCCCTCATAGGTACACACATACACATTTGAAAGTTTTATATGTGTATGTACTTCAAAATCTAAAGGTAGTTACAAAGTTTACTTTTCCTATTGAAATACACAACTTAGAATTACTGTCTTCCCTCCTCCCCAACTTACATGGTGTTTTTGGCTAGCATTTTGTATCTATTCTGCTTTTCTATAACACATATTTTGTGCTCACTTACATTCTATATAGGTCCTGCTTTCCCTTTGTTTTTAAAAAGCCTCTCCAGATTTTTTTTTGCTAGCTTAGCAATACATTTGAAAATGTTTTATTCAGGATAATTTGAAAGTCTTTGGTTTAAGCTGCTTTTTTTTTTTAAGATTTATTTATGCGTACAAGAGCTGGGGTATAGACCACAGGTATGGGGGTTGTGAGAGGATTCACCAGCGACAGAGTGGGGAGTGAAACAGGCAGATCAGTTGAAATACACTGCTGAGGGGAGCTGTGGGCGAGGCAGGAGAGGTTTGCTGCGCCATGTAGGAAGCTCCCTGGCTGGGAATCGAACTCGGTGCTGCAGTGACTGTCGATAGCTTCATAGGCTGAGACTTAACCCCTTGCACCACCAGGGAGGCTCAAAGCTGCAGTGTTAATGTGAAGTGACTAAGTATATATTTCTTGGTATCCCGTTTGAGATGTATTGGGTTTCTTTGAACTGAGAATTGGTATTTTTCTGTAACTGTGGAATTCTACAACTCTGTCACTTTAATGTGCAGCATTAAAAATAATTTCTTTAGGGACTCCCTGGTGGCGCAACAAGTTAAGCGCAGCGTTGTGGCGCTGTCGGCAGCTCACCACGAGTTGGATGCCCAGCCAGGGAGCTTCCCACATGGTGCAGCAGACCTCTCCTGCCTTGCCTGCCGCTCCCCTCAGCAGTGTATTTCGGTCGATCTGCCTGTTCTGCTCCCCACTCTGTCTCTGGTGAACACTCTCACCGCCCCACATCTCTGGCCTGCACCCCAGCTGTATGCAAAAATACAAAATAAATCTTTTAAAAAAATAATTTCTTCATTTGGTAATTTATTCAAGAAATATTTATTGAACACTTTTTATATGGCAGAAATGAGAATGACTCGAGTTCATAATCTCTTTATCAGTGACACAAAATTACAAAAATAAATATATGTATGGTTAGCTCTGTGATAGAAGAAATAGTGTGTGCTGCAGGAGCACATGGGAGAGACACCTAACTGAATTTTGAGTGACTGGAAAATTCCATAAGAAAATCATCTAACTAGGTATCTAAAAGCAAGTAGGTATTGGTGAGATGATGTGGACAAAGAAGGTAAAATTGCAAGTAATTTATTGAGACTAACCTAGAGAATAGAGGATTTGGTGGGGTTAGTAGTTTTGAAGTAGAGAGTCAAAACTAAATCGGTAAGCAGTAGTCATATCAAGGTTTTTTTGAGGAGATTTTGGACTCTGCTTTGTAGGCAGTGGGAATCTATTGGAATATTCCAAGTACAAGATCAGATTTAAGATTTTAGAAGATAACCACCTGCAGACTTGAAAAGCATTGCAAAGGAGGGAGATTTATAAAATGAATGTCTAAACTACGTTAATGGCATTGACGTTTTTAAGGGAGTAGATGAACTCGAGATTTGGGAGCTGAATAGTTATGATGTGGTGATTGAATCTGAAGGGATGTAGGAGAGTCAAGTAAAGGATGATGCCTATTTACTGGATCGGATAGTTGTGTAGATGATTTCATTGACTTCTAAACTTAGGAATAGGAAAGGTAGAGTATATTTTATTTATTTTTTAAGGATTTATTTATGCATAGAAGAGGTGGGGTATAGGGCAGAGGTGTGGGGGGCGGTGTGAGAGGTTTCACCAGAGACAGATTGGGGAGCAGAACGGACGGATTGACTGAAGTACTCTGCTGAGGGAAGCAGCAGGCGTGACAGGAGAGATCTGCTACGCCATGTGGGAAGCTTCCTGGCTGGGGATAGAACTTGTGCTGCAGTGGCTGCTCATAGCTTCATAGGCTGAGACTTAACTCCTTGCGCCACCAGGGAGGCCCAGTAGAGTATATTTTAATGTGAAGATAATGATTCCATTTTGGACATCTGAATTATAAGTGCCTAGATGGTTGGTGTAAGGAATATGGGGTACTCAGGCTCTTTTTTTGTGCCCGCCGCCAACCTCTACAGCTGCTACCTGTGGCTTTGCTTTCCTTCCAGACTTCATTGCCCACATCTGATAACATGTTGTGGCGAGAGCACTTGGGAGTGTGAGCACAGGGCATGCACACCTGTAATTGCAGACACGTGGACAGAGAAGCCAGGAAGCATGGGTTGTGCCCATGTAAATGCGAACACTTGAACTGAAAAGCAAGGGATAAAAGTGGAGGTTCTCGAGGCCTAGGAGGCTTAGTTGCTGCCTCCCTGCCTCCTGGTCTACCTGTAAGTCTGGTCCCCTGATTCAGCATTAAAGGCATGTTAGAGATACTGAAGGCTCCAAAATTCTCTTTTCATCTGCCTGAATCAACAGTGAACCTGCCCAGTCTGGAATGGTTGCACAGCAGTTGGGTATACTATTCTATGAGATATCACCTCTTGGCTCCATTACTGTAACAGCTTTCTCACTGTTATGTCTCTTTCCCATCTCTTACTTGCTCATTATGTTTCAACCAGATTGGTCTTAGAAAATACCAAGCTTGTTCTTGTTATTGGGCCTTTACTTGAGTTGTTTCATCTTTTCATGGTGCCCTTCTTCTTGTGGCTGATTCCTTCTGGTCAGTACATCTTAGCTGAATATTAGTTCTGCAAAAAAATTGCTCTTTAATTATTCAATCTCAGTAGCTACCCTGTCAGTCTTTAATATTACCCTAATTTCATTTCTCTTGGTAGATAGCATTTAACTACTGATATTTTCAGTGTTTTTTTCCTTCATCTCCCACATGACTGTAGGAAACTCAATGCTTAGGCCAGCAGTTTGCCCATAGTAGGGGTTTGATATTTGTTTATAGGGTGAATGCCCAGAGTTCTAACCTGGGGATAGAGATTTCAGCGTTAGTAGCTATACTTGGCTATCATCTGTATGGTTGAATGAGGAGATAAGATCTTCTAGTACAAATCTCTTAACGAGCAAGAGGCAGGTGTACAAAAAATCCTGCAAAACATTCTTGAGGAGCAGCTATAAGAGACAGGTAGAAAAACCAGTTTCAGGAGAAGAGTGAAGGATAATAAGCATTTTAGGACTATCTTTTATTTGGATGTCTTTCACAGGGGAAGATTTTATAGATTTTTAAAGAAGCCCGTATTTATTTTTAGGACAGCTGCTCTTAATCCTTTTCCTTAAAGCTCTATCCTCCCTTTGGGCTTACTGTACAGTTTGAGCCAATTACTTTTTTGTGTAGTGATGGAGAACTATAATTTTTGAGTGAGAATTTGATATTAGAGGATAAAGGAACAGAGAATTTAGTGAACTTCTAAATTTGAGAAATAGGCATATTTGTTAGAACATAAAATGAGAGGATACAGGTGAATGTGCTAAGGGTGAAATATGCTAGCTCTCTGAGGTGAACATAGACTTAGAAAAATATTTAATGTCGGTTCCATTATACAAAGTGCTTGAAATTGAAATCCATGAGTAGGTTTCTTTTTTCTCTGTTGATTTTATTTTCTTATATTAGAAATACATTGTTTATTGATGGTCTTATTTTGGTCTCTTTTTTTTGGGATTTACTTGGCTAAATTAGATCTTGTTAGCCATCGTATAGATAGCAAGTAATTGCTTGATTGAAAGATAATGTGTGTATTTAAGGATTTAAGATAGACTTTTGAATAATTCAAATCATATGATAACATCAGGAACAGCTCATTAAGAGGCAGAGACTTGGTAAAGAATCCTTAAGTTTTTAAGGAGCATTCAGATGTTTTAAATTTTAGTAAAATTAGTTTTAATTTTGCTAATGACAGCAGATGTGTGGCAAAGAGCCAGGGCTTGAGCTTGAAACAAACCGTCTAGAGGCATTCATGGATGGAGTATCTGGTTATTTACTGAAATAAGGATTCTGCTCAGAGATACTGTATAGTAAGTATATTAAGGTGGTGGTGTGCAAAGTAAGTATTTGTACCTGTGTTTGAGCCATCTACTAGCATTTCTTGTTTGTGATTGTTAACATGATTTATAACATTTAGGCAGTTTGTAATGAGAAGAATATACAGACATACTCTTAGACCAGCTCATTTTATGTGATTTGGTTGAATCACTTTGATCATTTTGGAAAGAAGGGCTGTCTCTGAAACTTTTGACAGGTTTTAGTTGTTCAGACATTAGATGAATGTTGAAAACTTAGTTCACCATCTCTTTTTTGTCTCTGCCTTCCTTTCTGTTCCCCAAAGCAAAATTTTAAGAAATTGATATATGGGTTCTGTAGATAAAGATGTTTTAGAATTTGCTTACTGTATAATTGGACACAAATTCATAATCATCTAGCTATTCAATGTCAGGTTTTACAAGCTGTAGTTATTAATTTGAGTAGAAATGTTTTTAATGTTGTAATATGCCATTGAAACCTACTTAGGATTTAGTGAATAATCAGTCTTTAAAAATTTTCTACACATTTTAGTTATTAAAACATGTTAAATCATTTCCATTGTTTATTTTCACTGAGAAGTAATTAAATTCACTAAAAATCATAATATGAACAGTTTTGCTACTCTTTCCGATTGTTTTGCCTTTATTAGTGCTTACTGTTGGCCTTTTAATTTGCTCATAAATGCCTTTAAAGAAGGTAGGTCTTTGTATAGGCAGAAATTCTGATCAAGGTGATTCTGTGAGTAGATGTGTTGAGGTACCCCTTCTACTTCTCACTTACTGGAGTGATAGAATGTAAAAAGAAAACTGAAGACACAGCTAAACTCTATGTGTGAAGTAGGGCTCTAGTTCTAGAAACAGGACCAAGAGTTTGGCTTGCTTGAATAATCAAGTACTTGAATAAGAATCATTGTTCAAACTTAACCAGTCCCCCTGACACTAGCCACCTTCATTTGTTACCTGATGCTGTGTCTTGTAGAAGGCTGTGGGCTAGGAAGACAAACAGAACTGCAACTGGAATCTATTTGCTGACTTAGAGTAGGACATTCAGACTGGTGGTATGAGATCTGGTTCACGACAGAAGGGTCAAATTGAGTTCGGAGCACTAGATAGAGCATGAAGAACATAGTGAAAGGATGTATTCTATTTAAAATAAGATGGCAAATTCCAAGGTATAAAAATACACAAAAGATAAAAGTGTTAGCTAACTAGCTTATGCTATGGTGTTAATCATATTCTAATATATAATACATCAAACCATTATGTTGTATACTTTAAACTTATATTGTAGTATATGTCCTCATATCTCAGTAAAAATTTTTTTAAAGACAGGTAAAATCCTACCGCTAAAAAAATTAGAAAAAATATCAAATGTGAATATCTCCAGATGATGTCAAAATAAAAGGCTGAATTGCTTTAACATAAGTTTAGTATATTAAATAAGTACTCATTGCATTCACTTCCTCATCTTCCTTTCTACCTCAACCTCTTACCTCCATCTATACTCTTCTTGCTAAAACTACTATTGTCAAAAGATGACTAGTGATTTCCATGTTGCTCTCATTTCTAGCCTGTTTTTTTTCTCCCCATGAACTTCTCCACATATCAACTCATGAATCAAATGCTATTTTAAACATAGAAGCAATTAGAGGAACGTGGTTAAGAGTATAGATTAATCAAAATGACTTGGCTTTGAGTCCTGACTATGACGCTACAATTAAAATATTAAATGTGATTTTAGGAGAAGTTACACTTTCTTGCATGTAAAGTTTCCTCGTCTATATAAGCTCATGATAATAGTAATGATACTAAAGCAGTTTTGAGTTTTGTGAGAGTAAATAAAGTGATTTTTAAAAAAAGATTTATTTATGCATACAAGCTGGGGTGTAGGCCAGAGGTATGGGGTGGTGAGAGGATTCACCAGAGACAGAATGGGGAGCAGCGGGCCAGGCAGAAGAGGTCTGCTGTGCCATGTGGGAAGCTCCCTGGCCGGGGATCGAACACGTGCTGCAGTGGCTCTGGATTGTTTCATAGCGCGGCACATAACCTGTTGCACCACCAGGGAGGCCCTAAAGTGATGTTTTTAGGCCACATAGTACATGAAAAGTGGTAAATGCTTAGTAAATATTAATTAGTAAACTCTGAGTATATAAATATAATAAGAGAAAATGTTTTAAGGGTGAAATTTTTGTTAGAAATATTTGATGCATATAAAAGAATATATCCAATGTGCATGTAAGTCACAACACATAGTAAAATCAATACTTGGAAATTTACTACTCAACCTAACAAGCTTATATTATTTATCAGATTCTCCTGCAAAATATGTACTCTTGGGACTGAATTTTGTATTTCATACTCTTGATTTTAAAAGCAAAGAATTACTAAGATTTGAAATTTGTATATATTCCTAATAACACTGGTAAACAAATTCTTACAAAAGTCATGTTACTGAAATAAAATTAGTCATTTTCTATCAAATTGTATGTGCTCAACACAACTATCACAGTCAAATTCTAATTTTGGCTCTAGTTTTTTTTGTAATCTGCAATAAATGGATGTTTACATCACGAAATGCATACCAATAGTAATAGGCCTACGGCAAATACCTGTAAAAAATCAAGTCATAGACTACTTCTTAGATTCTTCACTTGTCTCTTGTACAGCTGTTCAGGAGCATCTCTGGGGAGTGTCCAGCAGTAGTCAGCCAGCATTGTAGTGGACCATTTTCCCTGGTATCTTTGTTCCATTGATGCAATATCTTGATGAAAACATTTGCCATGTTCATCACTAACCATACCACAGTTTTCAGGGAAGAAATCCAGATGGGAATGAAGGAAATGGATCTTTAGAAACATATTGCAGCCAAGTTTCTGATACTGCGTCAGGATGTCTTCTGCTAGTTGCTTGTTTCTGCCCTAACATTCCCAAGAAAGTTTGTAGACACTAGGTGAAAAGCATTCCATGCTTGTTTCGCATCACTCTGCATCAAGTTGTTGAACCAGTCATCTTTGAAGAGCTCTCGAATCTGAGGACCCAGAAAAACTCCCTCTTTAATCTTTGCTTCGCTGAGTCGAGGAAATTTTTCATGCAGGTATCGGAAAGCTGGCGAGGTCTGGTCCATGGCTTTCACGAAATTCTTCATCAGACCTAGTTTGTCTGCCTTGTTCTTGGATAAGTCCAAATCACGAACCAGGTCATTTAGTCCTTCCTGTGTTAGTCTGTGTGGGGTTGATGATGCACCACAGTGAAAATCTGGATCACTGCATGCTGATGGAACAGAAGAACAGGTTGGCTCACCCTTGTCCTCATCAGATGAATCAAGAGAATAGTATGCTGGAGGTTCTGGAATAGGAAGTCCCTCACCATGTGGAACTGGTCTCAATGCAGACAGAATGTTTGGGTAGACTATTCTTGACTTCTTTGGCTTCGTTATTCTGCCAGAAAGAGGAGAAACAAAGCAGAAGTCACAGTCTTTTATGTGGTTGCTTGGCTCTGTCCACACCATGGGGACTGCAAATGGCATTGATGGTCTTTTGCCATTTAACCACTGTGAAAGCTGTGTTGTACATGTAGTATAGCATGCATGTAGGGCCCAAGACTTGTCTTGGTCACCAACATGCATCCGAAGTGAAGATGGTAAACCTTCTTCATTTGAGCAGTGATCCTTTTCTTCTGGTTGGCAAATGTCACTTCCCCACAAATAGAGCAGAAATTGTCCACGCTCTTAATGCACTTTCGAGGCATTACTGTTCTGTATTGTGCCTAAATGAATCAAATAACAGTTGTATGGAACAGTAGCTTAAACTGTCTCCCACAAAGTCTGACCTATTTTCAATGCTCAGCCTTTCTGACAGGGCTTTCTATAGTGCACTGCTGACGTCAGCTTACTTCAGCAGCCGCCTGGCAGTAGTATTGCATTGCATCAGAAAACGATGCAGTGAACTCTGGATGATGTGTGCATAATGGTATTATGCAATGCGATGCAATATTCCATCATTCTAGGCTGATTTAGGATGTTGTTGCAGTCCTACTGGATAAATTTACACGGTGAAACATATAAAATGAATTATATGAAATATCTTCAAAATGAGAGCTAATAAATTTTCAGGGTTATATTCATGTTCAGCACACCAAGGTACTACAGATTAGGGCTTTTTAAAGTCAGTAACGATCTCACTGTTGACCAGTCTTATTTTAACTTGTTTTTGTACTTTATTGTGGTAGCTGATTATCTTGTGGATTTACTTTTCTTATTAAATTTTCGTTGCTAAGATTTATCCTGTCTATGTACTTCGTTAATTTTCATGGTGCTAATTACAGCCTGTACTTTTTGGGGGCTGTTGTGTGAGTTAAATGGGTTGATAAATGAAAAATGTTTAGAATAGTGCATGGCTCATGGTAAGGACTCAGATAAGTCATGTTTATTATTATTCACTGTTGTATGAAATGTATGACTGTGACATGGGTTATTCATCTTGCTTATGGGTATTTGGGTTTCCAGTTTGAAACATTGTAACACAGTGCTGTTTTGGACATTTATATACGTCTTGTTCCTTCATGCACATTTCTATGTAAACCAAGTATATTGACCTAGATATAGAATTGCTAGGTCATAATTATGTAGCTATATTAGACAATGCCAACTTTTTTACCAAAATAATTATGCCTGTTTATGTTTCTGCCAGTTGTGTAAGCTCTCATTGCTCCATATTTCTTTTTTCAAAGATTTATTTATTTATGCATAAAGCTGGGGTCTAGATGAGAGGTGGGGGGTGTGAGAGGATTCACCAGAGACAGAGTGGGGGATCAGAACAGGCAGACTGAAATAAACTGCTGAGGGGAGCAGCAGGTGAGACAGGAGAGGTTTGCTGCGCCATGTGGGAAGCTCCCTGGCCAGGTATTGAACTCGTGCTGCAGTGGCTCTGGATAGTTTCATAGTGCTGCGCTTAATTAACCCCTTGTGCCCCTAGGGAGGCCCTCTTTGCTCCATATTCTTCCAACAGTAGGCATTACCATATTTTTCATTTTTCCTAATCTGTTGGTTGTAAAATAACGTTTTGTGATTTTGTTTGGATTCTGTTAACATCTCTTCATATTGGCTATTTTTTTTTAAAAATAAACAGATTCTTTTTTCTTTTAAGATTTATTTATTTATGCATACAATGCTGGGGTACAGGCCAGAGGTGTGGGGTGGCGAGAGAGTTCACCAGAGACAGAGTGGGGAACAGAACAGGCAGATGGACGGAAATACACTGCTGAGGGGAGCAACAGGCGAGGCAGGAGGGGTCTGCTGTGCCATGTGGGCATCTCCCCGACTGGGTGTGGAACTCGCATTGCTGCTGCCGACAGCTCCACAGCGCAGCGCTTAACCGCTGAACCACCAGGGAGGCCCCATATTGGTTATTTATATTTCATTTCCTAGACAATTTAGTTCTAGTGTCCTGCCTCTTTTCTTTTTCTTTTTTTTTTAATATAGTAGATATTTATTTTTGTTATTCGTATCTTTTACATTATTGTGTATTCCCCGTAAGTTACCCACCACCTGTTCACCCGTGGAGCCATCACCATAGTCCTCCGTGTTCCCCTCTTCCCCCCTCTTGAGCCCTCCCCCTCCCCTCCTGCCTCTTTTTTCTAATGGGTATTTTGTCCTTGTTGATCTGGAGGAATTAAATATTCTTGATATGTACTCTTTATTATTCTCTTTGATGAAAATATCTTCTCTCAGTTTGAGGATTTTTCTTTTTTGAGGGATTTTTTGATGAAAACTTGTCCTGAATTTTAATTTAGCAGAACTTATCCACATTTCCTTTTGTCTGTTGTTTATATGTTATTTAAGAACTCTGTCTCTGCCATAAAAATATCCTATATTATCACTTATGAGACATGTAAATGCCCTAAAATTTAAGCCATTGATCTATCCAGAATAGTTTATGTTGTAAGGTAGATTCCAGTTTCCCAGATTAAAATTCAGCTTAATTTTTTAGGGGGTGGATGGTTCTACATTTAAAAAAAAAATTATTTATTTATGCATACAAGAGCTGGGGTGTAGGCCAGATGTGCAGGGGAGGGAGGGGGTATTTGTGAGAGGATTCCCCAGAAACAGTGGGGAGTAGAATGGCGGATTGACTGAAATACACTGCTGAGGGGAGCAGCAGGTGAAATAGGAGAGGTCTTCTATGCCATGTGGGTTAGCTCTCTGGCAGAGGATTGAACTCGAATTCGTGTTGCAATGACTGCGGATAGCTTCATAGTGCTGAGACTTAACTCCTTGCGCCACCAGGAAGACCCATGGTTGTACATTTGTTCCATTAACCACTTAATAGTAATTCTCCACTGTATTTCTGTAACAGTTTTGAGCAGAAGAATCCACAGTGTGTCCTTGTTTATTTCCTTATTTTTTTTTTAAAGATTTATTTAGTTATGCATACAAGAACTGGGGTGTAGGCCATAGTTGTGGGGAGTGAGAGGATTCACCAGAGTGGGGAGTAGAACAGGCAGATCTATTTCCTTATTTTAAAGAAATGTGTCTCAGATTTCACTTTTGAATACAATGTTAGTTTTACTCTACATGGAAATTCCATTTTATTCTAATTTTGTAAAAGGATTTGAAACTTAAATGGGTGTTGAATTTTATTCAGTACTTTTTCTTCTGAAAGTGATCTGTTGGTGAGGGGAATTAATAACTTTTCTAATATTTAACTACATTTGTATATCTAGGTTAAATTCAACTCAGTCTATATGCTGTATCATCTTTTTTATACATTGTTAGATTGTTAGATGATATTAAGCTTGTAATTTTGTATGAAAACAACTTCTTACTGTGAATTTTTTTATAATTAACTTTACAGCAGAAAATATAGGTGCAGAACTCAAAGCTCCACTTACAAAACAAGAAGCTCTCCAAGTAAGAGGTAAATATATTTTATTCTTTTTAAAAAATTACAATGGTATTTTTATTTTTTAAACATTTCTTTTTTTTTAAAGATGTATTTATTTTTGCTAGAAGAACTGGGGTGTAGGCCAGAGGTGTGTGGGGAGGTGAGAGGATTCACCAGAGACAGATTGGGAAGCAGAACAGGCAGATCTACTGAAATGCACTGCTGAGGGGAGCAGTGGGCAAGACAGAAGAGGTCTGCTGTGCCATGTGGGAATCTCCCTGGCCAGGAATCAAAATCAGGCCAGTGTGGTGATAGTACTGAGACTTAACCTATATTCCACCAGGGAGACCCCTATAATGGTATTTTTAATATATATATAAATTGCTTTATATGTTATATATAGTTATTTATAGTTATATTATTCTAAGGATAAATAGTTCATTTAGTTTAAATATATTGACCATAGGGATTTGTTCACATATTTTATGAGCTACTTTTCTGTTGAATTTTGCTTTGTATTTTGGTTACAGAATGCAATATTTTGTGGTAATTGTTTTTTTCAAAAGCCCAAAGAAAGGAGAAATGGCATATAGGAAACATGAATTGCTTTATCAATTTTAGAAAAATAATGTGAGTAAAGAACAAAAAGCCAACATCATTCAGCTTCAACTTGTTCAAATCCGGGTAGAATTTGGACGTTCTTGTCTGGTTTTCTTTTCTTTTTTTTTTTTAGCATTTATTTTATTTATTTATGCCTACAAGCTGGGGTGTAGGCCAGAGGTGTGGGGTGGTGAGAGGATTCACCAGGAACAGAGTAGGGAGCAGAACAGACAGATCGACTGAAATACACTGCTGAGGGGAGGAGCGGGTGAGACAGGAGAGGTCTTCTGTGCAACGTGGGAAGCTCCCTGACTGGGTATCGAACTTGTGCTGCAGTGGCTCTGAACAGCTTCATAATGCTGGGCTTAACCCGTTGCGCCACCAAGGAGGCCTTGGTTTTCTTTTTTAGGAGAAAATGAGTAGTGAATGACTTTCTTTTTGCAGCTCTGTTCTTGAAAACAAAGTTAGGAGTCTCAGTGAACTCTGGCTCCCATTTCCAGCAGCACATTTCACGGAGGCAGTACTTATTATATGTAACTGTGACCAGGAGCACTGTCGCTTTGGTGTCAGATAAAAATGGGTTCAGTTTGTTGTTTCAGCACCTGTTAACTTCATTACCTTGACAGTTTACTTCACTTTAGTTTTTCTCCTTTATAAGAACGTACTAAAATAAGATGGTACTTCTCTGCTAGGGTAACTTTGAACATGCTATGTAGTGTACAGTCACAGTTAAGAATGATTAATGTGATTGTCATAATCATCATCATCAATCATCTGGGTTAGGACAGGCCAGTGGATTTCTAGCCATCTTAAAGAAATTTTTAAGGAGTTTTTTTTTTTAATATTTTCAAAGGGAGATGTAATTCTCCCCTGAACTCCAGAGTAGCTCATGAGTTTTATTTTGCGTTTTAGGATTATTGGAGTAAAGCAGTCTAAAGAATTGAAACTCGTACAAAAATAAACCTGAATTCAGATACTTTTTTTTAAAGTATAAGGTTTTTTACATTGAACTTCAATTTTGAAGTGTTCTTATTACTTGTAAATTTGATTTTAAAAGTTAATGTGTTATCTTAAGAGTCTTTTCACCTACTGTAGTGATGTATGATTTTTCTCTTAATTTGCTCTTTCAGCTTGGAAGTAGAACAGAAAGCTCATTAAGTAATAGATATGAGAATAGAATATAAAGTGACTAGATGACAGTCTGAAACAGAAGATATGAATATATGTTGTTTTGCTTTTACTTTTCAGATTTTTGCTTCTTTATGTCATGTGATCAAAAGTCCAGCTTTATAATGATTTATAAACATAGACCAATATTGAGTGAACTTTTAATTCATAGACTATCAATAGAATTGATGCCAAATTGGCATTTTGTTATTGATGTCCCTGACCTTTTTATGAAAAGTGATTCTTGATATTATTAGTAGTATTAGTAGAAGATAGTCTTTACCTATGATCTGTAATAAACTTTCTGTGTTTTTTAAACTGATAAAAATGTTCTTTTTGTTTACCTCAGCTTGTTATATGAAATAGTTCAGTGGTTTTCAACCTTTTTTTAGTAGAGACTCACATAAGAAATGCTGTTTAGGGGCATCGTGGTGGCATAGGGGTTAAGTCTCAGCCTATCAGGCTATCCCCACTGCCACCTGAGTTAGATCCCCAGCCAGGGAGGTGGCCCACATATGGCACAGGAGTCTTCTCCTGTCTTGCTGGTTGCTCCTATTAGCAGTGTATTTCAGGAGATCCTCCTGTCTGCTCCCCATTCTGTCTCTAGTGAATCTTCTCACCCCTTGTACCTCTGGCCTACACCTCAGTTCTTCTTTGCATAAATAAATCTTTAAAAATAATACTTCTTAATAAGTTAGTGTATATATACATATATCCACACATATACATATACAGTTATATATATTTGAAACAAAAGTTTTTGTGAAAGTACTATTTTAATTTCATGCAGTATTCTTCGAATTAATTACTTTCTATTTTTTTTCCCTAAAATTTTATTTTTATTTATGCATACAAGAACTGGGGTGTAGGCAAGAGGTGCCAGGAGTAAGAGGGCCTACCAGAGAGACAGCGTGGGGAGCAGAACAGGTGGATCCACTGAAATGCACTGCTGATAGGAAAGGTCTGCTGTGCCATATGGGTTAGCTCCCTGGCCAGGGATTGAACTTGTGTTTCAGTGGTTGGTGATAGCTTGATAGCACTGTGTCTTCAACCCCTGTGCCACCAGGGAGGCTCTCATTTTTTTTTTTTTAAGATTTATTTACTTCTATGTAGAAGAGGTAAGGTGTAGGCCCACGGTGTGGGGGGTGAGAGGATTCACCAGAGACAGAGGGGGAAGCAGAGCAGGCGGATCTACTGAAATACACAACTAAGGGGAGCAGTGAGCAAGACAGGAGAGGTCTGCTGCGCCATATTTGGATTAGCTCCCTGGCCGGGGATTGAATTCGGGCCATTGCTGTGATGGCACTGAGACTTTTTTTTTTTTTTTGCATTTATTTATATATATGTTACATCATGATTCGTTTTTATACAATATTTGCTATCTTTTCCCAGGTGTAGTCCTCCTAGAATTTCTACCACGAGTTCACCCGTGCACCATCACCATAGTCCCTTGTGCTCTTCCCACCCTTGTTTTTTGTCCCTCTCCCACCCCCTCTCCTGCAGAATGTCTCTTATTTACATTTGAGAGTTTTTTTTGTTTTGTTTTGTTGTGGATTTTTTTTTGGTATTATTTTTTTCCACTGATCCCTTATTTGGTTCCCCTATATTCCTCCATCCGATATTTTTCTTTTTCCTTTTGACTTATTTCACTGAACATGATCCCTTCCTAATTCCATCCATGTTAATAGCACTGAAACTTAACCCCTAAGCCACCAGGTAGGACCTCTATTTTCATTTTTAATAAAATGGTGATTTCACTGCACAGTTTGAAAAACACCAAATGCTACAGACTATAATTTGTATTTTAAACTTAAAGTTCATTTTCATTTAGACCCTAAGCAATTTAACTTGTGCTAATACACTTCAAATAGACCAGTAATGCCCATACAAGGGCCTATAATACAATGTGATGGCATTTTGGCATCAAATATACATAGGCTGTGGAGATAAAAAGCTCTGTGTCTGCAATATAATTCTTATTCTGTACTTGCGAATTTTTTTTTTTTAAAGGTTTATTTTTTATTTTATACATACAAGCTGGGGTACAGGCCAGAGGTGTGGGGCGGCGAGAGGGTTCACCAGAGACAGAACGGGTAGCAGAACAGGCAGATCAGAAATACACTGCTGAGGGGAGCAGCGGGCGAGGCAGGAGAGGTCTGCCACACCATGTGGGATTCTCCCCGGCCGGGCGTCGAACTCGCGTCGCCGCTGCTGACAGCTCCACAGCGCAGCGCTCAACCGCTGCGCCACCAGGGAGGCCCTGTACTTGCGAATTTTTGTTTTTTAAATGCCTTCTGGTACTTCAGGAAAAATAAATATTCTTTGGAATTCGTTAGCAAACCCCTAGGATATGTTCATCTTCACATGTAACTTTCATTGTGAGCATTTTTATGTTTTCCTATATGTCTTTTTAGTCAAAGCAGTCCTTAAAAAAAGGGAGTATGGACCAAAGTACACTCAGAATAATTTCATCACTGGTGTAAGAGCAATAAATGAGTTCTGCCTTAAATCCAGGTATGGAAATTTTTTTTAAATGTGATAGTTTTCTCTGACTAATCTAAATAATCATTTTTTTCTTAGGGTGTGTAACCTGCTACCATTTATATGGAAATTTTTTGTGGTTCCATCCTAAATTGAAGAAGTATTTTTATTCACTTAACAAGTGTTAAATGTGTTAGCTTACAAAACTGAATTCAGCCTCAGCATTAACAATTCTAATCTTTCCAGGCTTTGTAAAAAGGAAACTTTTTCAAAACCTCTGTATCGCAGATGAATTTTAAGAGTTTCATTGTTATGTTATTTTGTGGCAGAATTATGAATCAGATTATTTGCATATTTGTATGTTTGATTTTTTAGAGTTTTGTTGCTGTTTTGGCTAGCAGATTCGATTACTTAATTTAGTTAGGTACATTTATGTTCGTATTCTAACTGTGGTACCTGTTGAGTATGTATTATTTTTACTTTCTGGTACCTTTTGTTATAAATGTTCTTGTAATAGAGATTGAGATTGTATTTGTCATGAATTTAAAAATCTCCTCTGCCTTTGTGTTACCTAGACAAGCCTTATTTACCTGGCATCTTACTTGGTTTGTTAGAGAGGTTATCTGACCTTTTTCCCTCTCATGATTACATTCTCTTTGGCGTAGCATCAAGAAATAAGGATTCCTATAACCAGTTTTATAACTATGTAACTATTATAACAGTACTAGATGATAATATTAATATGAAACTGTATTTTGTATCACAGAATATTTCGTTTAGTTCTTACAAGCATTTTATTAATGAATATTGCTGTTTCTACATTATAGGCCAAGAAACATAAAGAGGTTAGTGGTAACTGAGCTCATTTAGTGGGTCAGTGATAGAAAGGAATCTACAATACAGATCTTTTTATACCTGATCCAGCTTTTTATTTTTTTTTATTTTTTTTTCCTCCATTTTTTTTTATTGTTATTTGTGTCTTTTACATTTTGTATTCCCCTTGGGCAGCCCACCACCAATTCACCCGTGATCCATCTCCATGGTCCCCTGTATTCTCCTCTCTTCCATTTTGTGCCCTTAT